>PVIR01039781.1:0-13719 GCA_004026965.1 Petromus typicus
CCAGTATTGTTATGTGGTTACCGGGGAATCGAACCCGGGCCCTTGCGCTTGCAAGACAGGCGCCGGAACCACTGAGCTAACTCCCCGGCCCATCATTTATATGGTTTTACAAAGACCCAAGCTTGGAATTCTTTGATTTATTCATACTAGAATTTCCTTCCCTTAGCCTTAACTGTTATTTTGGGCCAGATAATTCTTTGCTTGGCATGAGGGGTCCTGTGGACTCCACAATGTTCAGCTGCATCCTTGGCCTCTACCCAACATCCACAGTTAACATCTGGGACTCCAGAGCTATGACAATCAAACATGCACTAGACATCATCAAATACCCAGTACGTCAACCTTAGCTAAAAACTACTGGCAAGTTCCGACTGAGTAAATATATTGTTTTATAGTATCAAAAAAGTCGAGGGGCCAGGGATTTGGCTCAGTGGTTCTGGCGCCTGTCTTGCAAGCGCAAGGGCCGGGGTTCAATCCCTGGTTAACCACATATAATACTGGGTGTGGAGACTCACACCCAGCAACAACCAGTACCAAATACCACAGTGCTGGGCGTGGTGGCTCATGCCTGTAATCCCAGCACTCGGGAGGCAGAGGCGGGAGGACTGCTGTGATGTGGGTTTGAGGCTGAGCTCAGGACCAGCCTGAACTACAAAGCGCGACCCTGTTTCAAAAAATAAAATAAAAATCCATATATTAACATGGAAAAATTACTTAGGTGCCTCTTTCCCATCCTAGACTGTGAACTCCTCATTATGGCTGAGATTTAAAATGCCCCCGCAAAATCTTGTATGAGGCACAGCTATCAGGTGACTGGATCAAGAAGGCTCTAACCTCATTAGTGGACTGATCCACTGACTGGTCAGCATGACATAACAGCATTATTAGGAAGTGATGGAAACAGCATGAGGTGGAGGGAGTGAACCAGGTTATGACCTTGAGGACTACGTCTGGTCCCTGACACCTTCATCTTGGGCCTTTTCCACTCTCCACTTCCCATGTGCCCTGAGGAAAGCAGCTCTGTCCCACTACCCACTGCCATCGTGACATTCAGCCCCACCTCAAGCCCACCCCAAAAGAACCAGCTGACCACGGACTGAAACCCCTGAAACCATGAGCCAAAGCAAGTATTTCCTTCTCTCAGTTGTTTTTCTCAGGCATTTGGCCACAGAAACCAAGACCTGACTGGCACACGTATTCCCAGAAGGCCTCTCTTCTTTCTGGTTCTGTTTTTTCCACTATACTTGGGCAATCACAGGTTCTCAATTATTTACTGAGAAAACTAGCCACCTTTGGAAAAAGATGGTAAGAAATTTAAGGTAAGAAAATAAAATCTTACATAATGAGAGACGGTAAGTAGATATGCTACATAAAAGAGCACAACAAGTATTTTGAGCTTTGCAGCTACACATACAAGAGATACCAGCAGATGAAGTATGTCACCGGGCCTGAGGTAGCTTACAATTTACGAGGGAGGTAAGCAGATAATAGTCATAATCAAACAGACATGGGAAGATGTGTTGCAAACAAATGCTGTAGGTATACTTCTAGCCCACCCTATCAAAAATCACGAGAGACGGCCTTTGAGGCATGAGTAAATTTGACAAGAAAAAGTGGGGAAGTAATCAGAGAAGAGGAAACATCATGAACAGAAGGGGGACACTTCTTAGGGAAACCGAATGCAGTCGGGTTAGATACAGTACATTTAAAACATACAACACAGAAATTTTGAAGCATGAGGCAAGGTAATAATGGCTCCAGCTGAAGGAGAGTCCACCGGTCTGAGCCAGGAGTTGGGCCCTAATGGTTTTGTTCAAATCTGAGTGAGAGGGGGGTCTCCTTGAAGATGTGGTGGACCACACTGTCACAGTGTGCAAGATGAGTTCCCCAGAGGAGCTTATGTGGAGCCACGGGCTTCCCTTGCACAACAAAGAGTCAGTTAATAGAGTAGACCCCTTAGTATTCTATTTCATTCTACAGCTCTTGTCAGTGTTGTGCTGAGGGTACCTGGTATGGGCAATCTCACAAAACAAGACGCTGGAATCTAAAGAGTGAAGGTGCGTGAAAATAGCAGATGCTCACTGAAAACATGGATGGATCCACCTTGCGGGAAGCAACACTAGAGGTCAACGAGGAGGAGACAACTGGCCCTGACGGAAAATAGTACTTCAGTAACCCCAAGCAACAAGTGCTCTGATCATCACAAAGGGTTTGAGGAAGCAGACAGAATAGGATGGAGTTTGAGAGGTTTAATTTTAGGGACAAAGGGAAGGGACAGGAGATTTATAAAGGAATGATAATTATTGATAAAGGTAGATACTCCAGTAAACAGGTGGTTCCAGGGCAGAATTTAGACAGAAGCCTTGCTCTGCTTGGCACTGTTACAATGGGTTAATAAGATCAAATAAAGCATAGATTTCTATTCTCTTAAAAGTCTGAAGACCTGGCCAGGGATTTACCTCAGTGGTTCTGGTGTCTGCATTAGATCGCCATAACCACATACAATACCAGGCGTGGTGACTCATGCCCACTAGCAATCAGTACGACATACCACATGTGGGCATGCTGGCTCACGCCTGTAACCCCAGCACTCAGGAGGCAGAAGCAGGAAGATTGCTGAGAGCAGGACCAGCCTGAAATATAAAGGGAGACCCTGTCTTAAAAAAAACTTAAAAAAAAAAAATCTGAAGACCTGGCAACGTAGACTCCACTGTTCTGCTTGGCTTTCAAAACAGGCTAATGTTTTGAGGATGTGTGTCCCATCTCCAAGAGTTGAAACACTGGAATCTATGGAATTATGGAATATTATACAGGCAATAAAAAAGAATGAAGACTTAAGTATAAACATGGAATTTTTAACAGAATTAAAATCAATACGTAATGATGATCACATCAATGTTGAGAATTATATAACTATTGCATCTTACAGTAATATACTAACATATTATACTAATACATACAACAAAACACACAGTCTCTGTAGCCATTCTAGAAAAGGGTACACTGAGTCTTCAAAAAAGGTAAACAACAAGAAACAGAGAGAAAGAGACAGAGAGACAGAGCACGCGCAACCGATGGTGGTACATGCCTGTAATATTAGCATTTGTGAGGCTGAGGCAAGACTGTGGTTGAGTTCAAGGCCAGCCAAGACTGGCTCAAAAACTAAAAATGTTGAACACAGGGCCTGGGGTGCAGTTCAGTTGTAAAACTGCACATTGCATCCTCTACTAGCAACATAAGACCCTGGGTTCAATCTTCAGCACTGACAGAAAAAAAATACTAGAATTACCATTTAATCCAACAATTCTACTTCTAAATATATACTCAAAGAAATTAAAAATCAGTGACTCAAATAGATGTCTGTATACCATTCATAGAAGCATTATTTATTATTCACAATAGTCAGACAGTAGAAACAATTTACGTGTCAGTGAAAAAATGAATAAGTAAAATATGGTATAGACACACATTAGAATACTATATAGCTTTAAAAAGGAAAGAAATTCTGTCCCATGTTACATGACTGAACCTTAAAGATATGTTAAGTTAATTAAACCTCAGTTATGCATTCATAAGATTTCAGACGAGATTGAGTTTGTTCAGGGAGGTATGCATATATAGTATATTCATAAGATTTCAATGCCTGACTGAGATATTTAATACAGTAATGCAGGCTGGCCTCAAACCCATTCTCCTGCCTCAACCTCTCAAATGCTGGAATTACAAGCATGCACTACAATACCCAGCCCTGATTATCATGGGGGGTGAAGAATTTCTGTCTTGCATTTTTACTGTACATTTTCTATATTTAGATACACATAAACTTACAACTGAGTTACGACTGCCTGGCTCTATGGTATCAATACAATAACACAGAGCCAGGGTTGCAGCCAGGGAATAATAGGTTTAGCAGGGAGCCTATTAGCCTACAGAATCTAGGTTTGTATTAAGTATATCTAGGAAAACGTCCTTGTCATAATCCATCACATCACAGTAGTCACAAAACTGGTACATAACAAAAAATACTTTTTTAAAAAGGATGACTGGTTTAGTCACGTATTTCCCAGCCAACTAAAGTTCTATAAGAAACTATCACTTCTCTGGGTCTGATAATAGGTGTTATTTTTCATAAAAAGTCTATGGGAACAAGATGTTTTGTTCTCAGAACTGGTGTGTGAGCAAACTGGTAAGGCACACCCTCAAAGTTCTCTGAGACAAATCGAACAGCTCTTCCTTCTTGAAGGGGATACTGGTGACTTGTCTCTAGATGTCACTGAACCACTAGCAGATCCTGATTCTGCACAGGTTGAAGAGGGAGCAAAGCACTAAGCCTTGAAAGAAGAGACAAATGTGAGAAAGGGGCCTAGCAAGCATGAGGTCAGGTATCAGGTAGTTCTTTCCACCACTGGGTAGGCAAGAAGGATCGTCATCTCTAAAAAAAAACCAAACATGTTATTATGCCAACCATAAAAATTTGAAACCATAGTCTAATCTCAAATTCTTTTACTATCTTAAAACAGGAACATAATTTTAAGATCTAAGTAAATAAACCAGAGTACCAGTTTAACAAAATTCCAATGGAAGTCAATTCAGATTAAGATCTGAAGGATTTCATGGGTAAACCCTAACACCTATGCCACCAGTCTTGCCCATGTAGGAGAGCTTTTAAGAAAACACTGAGATGCTACCAAGATTTTAAAATAATTAAAGGTTATGATGACTGAACACAAAAGAGAAAACTCTCCTGGAAGCTACTAAAGCCAAGATCAAGTCAGGCTGTTTAGTCTCTTAAGTAAATCAGTTCATACACAAGCCACCTTCTAATGATCAGAAATATGTAATTATAACCATATCAAAAACATAGTAGTACTCTATCAAAGAAACATTCTCTAAGCAAGAATGAAAGGAAAATATCTTCCTGTCAACTTATAAAAGTGCTAGAGAAAGCCAATAAAATGCTAAATTTCTATGAGAGAAACATCTTTTAAGCAACATTATATAATTAAGTGTTCACTCAATTAAATTGCAAAGTTTAACCTTTTTAAAAACTGCTGGGCATAGAGGCACATGCCTGTAATCCTAGCACTTGGGAGACTGAGACAGAAGGATCCCATGAATTTAAGTCCAGCCTCGGCTACATGGCGAGTTCAAGGCCAGCCTGAACCACAAAAAAGATAGTAATTGTCTCAAAAATAGTAATTGTCGTGTAACAAACATACCTAAGTATATGTTTTACAAAAAGCTCCCAAACTTTCCAAAGGGGTAATATAACTTTACATTCACACCAGCAATGGTGAAGGTTCTCAGAGTTCAGTAGTGTTCCCGGTATTATCCAGTCCATTTTATTTCATCATGGTTTTAATTTTTCACTATTTTATTTTATTTGGCTATCTTTTGAAATAACAGTATATACTGCCTCAGAGAATGCTTAAAGATAATTTTTTTCTGACTCAGATATCCATAGAGAATAAACACTGTACTACCCTCTGAGACTAGTCAAGTACATAGGGTTGTTTTTCTTTTTCTAAAATAGCCCCAGAATTATGTCTGCTTTTTATAGCTTTTTAAATCTTCTCCCTTGTCACTTCTTGCTATTAATGGTGCTCCTGCCTCTGGCAGACTTGCCTCTTCACCCTCTTCTCAAGCCGAGTTGAGAAAATAGATAACCAAGTTTGTTAGAATTACATCTAAAAAAGAGAGGGCAGTCTCTGAGCGAGGGAGCTTAATGGATTCTTCAGTGAGGAAAGAGAAAACTGCTTCTTCTTACTGTTGCATCTAAACTTCTTGGTCTTTGGCTTGGTTGTTGAGAAATTTCTAGTAACTTAATCTCCAGGTGAGGTTGCCAGACCACCGGGAAAGGAGTCATTATAATATTAACCTGTGTAACTGACATTACACCATAATTGTAAAGTAGAAACTAAAAGCTTTATCTAAAACTAAATATAAACAGAATGAGCTTGTATGCAGAGAGCCAAGTTGAGTATGTTGCTTTAAAATGTGATTTAAATCTAGATTCCAAAAGTACACCAGTCAAAATTCTGAGCATCTGCTAGGTATGAGAGATATTCAAAGGGGTACAATGATAGAAGATTTTACAATTAAAAATAAAATAATTCAACGGTTCTTTCAACATACAACCATACAGGTACACAGCTGTTCCTAATCGAAAGAAGTATTTACAGTATTCCCTGGAAAGGCACTTGACTAAAGATATAGCTTGTGCCATTACCAAAAAAGCAAATAAGTACAGCTCTTTATCTCATAATTAAAAATAGTCCATTAAAATTTCCCACCTCTGTGCAAGATAAAAATGTGAATACTTTTAGGATTTCTATTGGAAGGGATCAAATTCAAGAAACGGTATTACTTTCCTCTCCTGAAAGCCTCAGGCTGAAAACGTGAGTGGCACACACTGCCTCTCAGCCGAACTTCCCTGAGGAAAGGCACGCGGAGTATCTGCCAGGCTTCCGGGCCAATCACCACTCCTCCCAGCCGCTTCTACTCGCAGACTTAAAACCATTTCACCAATTGCAACAGGATCCTGGGTGGGACTTCCGCTATCATTTTAGGCTTAACTACCACCATCTCATCACGGGCAGGGGGGGCAATCAGGAAGAGAGAGTTACACAAACTTTGAACTCAAGCAGTTTCAAAAAGAATAAAATAACAAGCTGGAAAACGGAATGGAAGTGCTAAAAACAACAACAGCAAAAACCCGGGTTCCCCTCACAAAAAACTATGTTAAGGAAAATGCAAGCAATCCGAACTTGTGTTTATGTTTCCAGTCAATGCCTGGGCCCTGAAGTTCTCCTACCCACAGTTTGGCAGAGCAGCTCTCTGCTAGACAGCACAAGCTGACAACGTAGAACTCTTATTACCCACCCACCAGGGCACTGCTGAAGGTCACCGAACAATTACTGTAAAACAGAAAAATAGACCCTGCACGTCTATGGCCTATGCTGCCTGACCTCTCAATTTTTAACCCCTAATTTTGAACTATTTCTTTCGAATCAGATACACAGAAATGAAGTTCTTTTAAAACAGACTTAAGTCACAGAACTGACAAAATCCCCTACTGTCAACTTTACAATTGCTTGAAATCTAACACATACACAAAAACAATTTCTCTGAAACGCATCTTAAAAAGCACAAGGTTCTGTGAGCAAAGACCCCTCACAGCAACTTCGCCTCCCGCAGCAATGGAGGCAATTCTGCTTCCACTTGCCTCTCCCCCAGGAGACCAGCGATTTTCTCACTATTACTATTTATTCTACAGGCCTCCAAGATAAACCTGTTGCTGCGAAAAAACAGACTAATTCAAAAAAAATGAACGTAATGGAAAGGTGAAAGCAAGTAGGTAACCCGCCCACCTCCAAAAGGAGAGCAAACGGAAAGGATCGGAGATGGTGGCACCCTCAATCGTGAGGTGTGGGGCTCTCCACCAACGCTGGAGTCCACATGTCTGCGAGGCCTAAGCAGGCCAGCTCAGGGAGGACTTGAGTACTGGGCGGCCTCGGCCACTAGAAATCCATCTTGCGCACGTCGGGCCAGCTCCAGGCCCGCGCTCCAGAGTCCCCGTGTTCCACAGGCCAACGACAAGCTGCCCCCGAAAAGAGGGACCCCCGGACCAAGCGGCCTGCTCGCCGGCCCTTGCAGAGGCACGACTACTCCAGGCCTACCGCGACTCACCTCGGGTCCCCAAACCCTGGCCCAGCCTTGATCCTAACCCGCGGGACCCCAGGCTCAGCCCTGACCCCGAGCACGAGGTATCTACCCCAGGCCTAGCCTCGACTTCCGCCCTGGACCCTGGGTGCAGCCCTGAGCCCTGGCCGGAGGGACCCGACACGAGGGACCCCGGATTCCCGAGGTGCCCAGACACGAGGGACAGCGGGCCCCAGCCCTGACCCGAGCACGAGGCACGCGAGCCTTGGCGGAGGAACCTCGGACTCCCTGGACCCTGGCCCGCCCGGTCGCCCCTGGCCCGCCCAGGTGGCCCCTGGCCGCACCTTGACGTGGAAGCGGATGAGCGCCAGGCGGATGCAGTGGGCCATGCAGACCGGCGGCAGGAACCAGACCTTGGGCGGCGGCGTGCCCTTGTTCTGGACATGGCTGACGATCTGCTGCGCCGTCTGGCGCTCGTTGCCCTGCCGCTTGACCCACTCGTGCAGCCGGGCCTTCTCGAGAGCGCCGTTAAAGAATACGAAGAGCTCGATGTTGCCACCGAAGCAGGCCTTGGCGAGGGCCGCCAGGTAGCCGAGCATGTGGTTCCACTGGCCGCCGCTGACCCAGTCGGTGTAGAAGCCGCCGTAGAGCCGGTGCAGGCAGTTGTCGGCGTCCACCAGCAGGCGCAGCGGGGTCTGCGGGGGCCGCTGCCGCCCGCCGCCCACCAGGCTGCCCCGGGCCAGTTTCTGCAGCTCCACCGGCACCACGGCGCTCGGGCAGTGCTTCTCGATGTAGTCCTGGAAGCCCTGCACGCCCATGGCGGCGGCGACGGCGGGGCGGGCGCGCGCGGGCGGCGGGGCCGGCGGCGGCAGGGCGGGAGGCGGCGGGGCCGTGGCGCGGCCGCGGGCGGGGGCGGCCTGCAGGGCGGGCTGGCGCGGGCCGGGGGCGCGCTCAGGGCCGCCGCGGCCGCCACGCGCTGCCGCCTCCCAAGGCCATGTCTGGGGAGGGACCTGCGCCGCCGCCGCGCTGCGAGCCGAGGCCGAGGCTGGGCCGGGCGGGGCGGCGCTGACGTAGGGCCCGCCCGCGCGGACGCCGGCGGGGCGGAAGGGGCGGTGCTGGGCCGCAGCGGGGCTCGCGGCGCGGCGGCCGAGGGAGGCGTGCGGCTCCGCGCTCGCCCTGCCCCGCCCCGCCCCTGGCCCCGGCCCAGCTGCGGAGACGCGAGCCCCGCCGCTCCCGTCCTTCCGCCGCCGCCCGACGGGGCCTCGGAGCGCCGCACCACTGAAGGCTGCAAGATGGCGGTAGCGCCGCGGGCGGGCGCGAGTGAGCGAGCGCGGCGGCTCCTGGGACAAGTGCAGCTCCTGGACGCGCGGCCGGGCCACAGTCGGCGGGTCGCCCCGAGGGCCGCAGGGCACCGCCGCGCCGCGCTCTCGGCAGAGCGGTGGGACGGAGTCCGGGAGCGCGCGGTGTACCTCGTGCGCGAGGAGACGGTCCAGAGCGGGGAGAGGTCCTTCCCTGTGCGCCTGGGAGGCGCCTCCGCTCGCCGCCGTCTTCCGAGACACCTGTGGATGGACGGACGCACCCGAACGCGCGGCCACCGAGCGCGTAGCGCGGGTGTCCGCCCCAGAGCCCTGGAAAGGCAAGTCGAATAATAAAAGTTCTTTCTGTAACAAATACAGAACGGTACGGCTTACATGTGAGTATGTATGTATGTATGTGTTTTATTTATATAAGTAGGGTGCATATAAATAAAATGCTCTTGTTATTTTGATGTCACCTTTATTTTCTAAGCTCAGTGGCAAGTTAGGCCCTTCACGCACAAAATTAATGGTGAAGTTGCGATTCCGTGTTATGCAGAAGCACAATTAACTGTTTAAAGCCCAGTTAAATATCAAGAAGACTTCTCAAAAGTAGCCAGATTTTCTTTCGTAACCACAGCATGTGTATAAAATTGAATGATAGGCTTAATCAGTCGTTTTGTTTGTTTGTTTGTTTGTTTGTTTGAGACAGAGTCTCGCTTTTATAGTTCAGGTTGGCCCTAAGCTCAGCCTGGAACTCAAAGCAATCCTCCTGTCCCTGCCTCCCAAGTGCTGGGATTACAGGTGTGGGCCACCATGCCCGGTACTGTGGTATGTGGTTCTGATCGCTAGTGGGCGTGAGTCTCCACTCCCAGCATTGTTGTGTGTGGTAACCAGGGATCGAACCTGGGCGCTTGCACTTGGAAGGTAGGCGCCGGAACCACTGAGCTAAATCCTCAGTCCAGTTGTATTTTTATTGATAGCATTTTGCTTCATGTAATTGCCTGCCTCCCACCTCTTTACCGATGCCTGGGTTTGAACCTAGGCCCTTGCACATTGGGCAAGGCCTCTACTACTGAGATAGCTCCTTACCCTGTTTTTCCTTCCTTAAGCATTATTGGTTTTACTTTTTAAAAAATACTTTAAGTCCATTACTCGAAATTTTGGAAATGAATTTGTTTTCAGCTTAATATAGTGTAAAGGCCAAGGCTGTGGAGGCAGACCACAAAAGTGCCGTGGCCAAAATTACTTGACCTTTTCAAACCTTGGTGTTTATAATCTGTAAAATGAGCATATTAATAGTAATTTTCCCTTGGATTGTTACTACAGGTACTCAGCAAACGCAAGCTGTTGTCTTATTTCCACATGCTTTATAATTATATAGATTTATTCTTGAGAACATAAACCAGTTCTTTTATTTTTTGAAAGCTTAAAGTCATTTTCATTAGAAACCTCATAAAATTGTTATGCTTACTTTCCTATCTAATGTCTGGCAAAATGTTTGGCTGCTAAAACATATATGCACTCTATAAAAGTGGTTGGTGCTATTTAAATTATCTAAATATCAAAGTAAAATGGCTACTTAAAATTTGGTAAAATACTGCATACATATGAATTTATAGTATTATAACTAATAATTGGGAAGTTTTATTTCCATTCACTTAATCTTTGTACAGCATAAGAGAAATTTAATTTTCACGTGAGAGACCATCATGCCATGGGGAGGGGCCTGAAAAACAAACATTGTAGGTAGTACCTAGACCTCATGCTTCACAAAAATTACCTAAAGTAAAATACTGAAAAAAAGTTATGATTAACAGAGGCAACTCATATTGTGTAGAAATTACCAATATGTGGTAGACCAGTGACAAAAATTCTTAAATTTCATCTCTTTTACCATTTCAAATAAGTTATTTGGATCAGTCATGTACAGCTCAAATCAGAAAATTTATCTTATTCTGTCCAAATGTTCATATTTTGTAATAGAATGATATCTTACTATTCTACCTCATTGAGGCATCTGTCCGCCAGCTATAACAGGTGAGTTTTCACTTTTCCTGTAAGGTAATAGACCATTTTTACACCCATGCAGTCGTTAGTGTGGATTAGGGGAACTGCTGTGTGGCACTCAGTGTGTACTCTGTAAGCAAAAAGACAAAGCCACTTGTGCTTGGGATTTCAACCGGTGATGTTTACCTACCACTAGACCTAATTTGTTAGTTGATTGTCAAATTACTCCACTGTCTTAGAAGAATGTAGATTTTTCTCTGTAAGTCTTGAAGATTTTTGTTTTTGTGGGAGAGTTTTTGATATTCTCAAATAAAAAAACTTTTCTTGTCTTTAGTTATGTTTATTGAAAGTCCTGGTCTCTGCTGGTATAAATTCATTTTCCCTTTCAAATACTTTGGAGTTTTTTGGGGGGGTTGTTTTGTTTTGGTGGTGTTTTTTTTTTTTTTTTTTTTTTTTTTTCCTGACTCTGGGAATCAAACCTAGCCTTGCCTGTTAGACAAGTGCTCTACCACTGAGCTACATCCTCAGTCCCTCAGCTACAATTTTGAAAACAAGAATGCATGTGGTTTTAAATTATAAGCTAGTGGGAAAGTATAAGCAGTTTTCTGTTAAGTGTATTTCTTGCACCAGTGAAAAATAGTCTTCAGAGCCGAGGATTTAGTTCAGTGGTTCCAGTGCTTGCCTTGCAAGCAGAAGGTCCGGGGTTCATGCCCGGTAACCACATACAACAGTACTGCACATGGTGACTCACAGCCACCAGAAATCAGTACCATATACCACAATGCCAGATGTGGTGGCTCATGCCTGTAATCCCAGCACTCAGAAGGCAGAGGCAGGAGAATTGCTGAGTTCGGGGTTGAGTTTAGGACTAACCTGAACTACAGTGAGACCCTGTCTCCAAAACAAAAAGTCCTCAACTGCTTTTGTATCACATGCATATGTCCATATGTGAGTGCCTTCTCAGCCAAAGACTCATGGCATTTCTCTTGATCATAGACTTGACCCCTCTTTGCCCTGTCCACAGAGGTTGATGGCTATTTGTTGTCCTATTCTTGTGTTCCCTTTATCACTGTGGGGATTTGTAGAAGCTTCTTTCACACTTGTTGGCATCCAAGATCTTCCACCACTCTTTACTGAAGCTACAGATGTAGACATCTTATTCTCCTAACTCCCAGCCCACTGCCTCCCTGATTTGACTTTGAATAGGCCAGGATAGAAAGGACAAGAAAAGTCCCTGGCTCTTTGCCCTGGAACAAGGATGATGGCAGGCCTCTGCCTCTATCTCAAAAATAATCAAGTACAGGGCCAGGGATTTAGCTCAATGGTTCCAGCACCTGTCTTGCAAGCACAAGGACCCGGGTTCGATCCCCGGTAACCACATACAATACTGGGCGTGGAGACTCACCCAGCAGCAACCAGTACCACATACCACAGTGCCAGGCGTGGTGGCTCACGCCTGTAATCCCAACACTTGGGAGGCAGAGGCAGGAGGATTGCTGTGTTGTGAGTTGGAGGCTGAGCTCAGGGCCAGCCTGAACTACAAAGCGAGACCCTGTCTCCAAAAAAAAAAAAAAATCAAGTATAATTGGTCTTTTACCACTATTAGGATAGGTTAGGTACTGTGACAACACGCCGTTTCATCTTCAAAAAAACCCCTGAAGTGTAAATTACTTTTTCTTTTCAGAATTTCCAGATTTCCAGATTTCCAGAAGCTGTTGTTATGTCATTAACAAAGTATCATTAAAAACAACAAGACACTAATGATCATTTGTAAGACTTACTCAAAACTAGGGTCAAATCCCAAACAGATGTTAAAGTGACAGGGTATGCCAAGAACACATGTTCTGTTCAGTGTGGAGGGGTCGCCTTTGGTTCACCACTTCTGACATTCTGTGCTGGTTCTAGAGCCAGAGTTCTTTCCCTAGTTGAGGAGTTTCTTTGGTCTTAAGGCAAGAAGAAAAACATTAACATCAACGATCCCTCTGAGGAGGAACTGGAAATGTAATGACTGGGTGTTCTCCAGACGAGATGAGGCGCGTTCAGGCTCATAGACTTGGACATTCTTCAGCAGACCCATCATAAGCAGTGACAAGTTCCATTTAACCACTTAAAGCTGAAACTATTTAAACCCTGCTCATTTCACAGATCTGAATGTAGAGGGCAAGAGGAGGATGTGCTGGCGGAGTAGCCAACCACAAAACAACAGCACTTTCTCACTGAGGGACCTAGTGTAGAAGGGCATTGATTAGCTTCTAGGGATATGGAGATAAAACAGTCCCTTTATCAAGGAAATCAACCTGAGATGGGACAGACAAACACATCCCTCTGTAGTCTGATAAGCATATCAGCACTTCATACAGATGAGAAAGAGATTAATGCCACCCACCTAAGGAGCTGATTCAGGCTTTTGTCCCAGGCCATTCTATCCTTAAAGATGGTGGTGATGACTTCATCTCATTCTATAAGCACTTAGAAGCCAGACCAAGTCTGTGGATGGGTCTACAATCTACAGCATCATACTTGGCAACTTTCCTCAGCCCTTTTAGCTTGAGCTGCTGTCATGATCAGCTAAGGGACTTTCCTTCACAAAGGTGAGAGGGACAGGAACATGTGGGTGAAAACAGCACTGCTCCTCACACTTAAGTTCTCCATCTTTTCATTTTTAATTTTCAATCTAAGATAGCACTACCTGTTTGTTGTTACTTTTGTTTGGTACTCATTGCATTCCCCAAATGTGTATCCAGATGGCTTT
>PVIR01039782.1:0-13566 GCA_004026965.1 Petromus typicus
GATCCTTTTTATCTTAAAGTACCACATTACCACTTAGTGATATAAAGTTATAACCTTCTTTGGCTTCCTTGGGAATAGATATGGACATCCTTCTGTGTACTTGCCACCCAGGGCCCATCTACTACAGATGTGTACACAAAGGTCTAAATGTCTTTGACACACACACACACTATGCCTTTGGTAACTGCTCTCCTGAGTACTGAAGTATCTTGCAACAGCACTACCTCTGTAAGTCACACTCTGCACGAGGTATCAGGACACAGTGGACCAATCAGGCCAATGGTTGTCCTCCTGGAGCTGATGCATTGTCACAGCCCTTTGTACAGTATCTGTAGCATTAATGTGTGCCTAGTAGAGTCCTGCATGTCCATTACTTAAATATAATTTTAAAAAGTATTTTACATTGAAAAATATACCTTTTATAAATATTAAAGAGTTAAAGGGGGGTGGTAGGGTGGGTAGGGCTATGGGAAAAAATGAGAATTAAGTTGTGTCTTATACTGGTACAAATCCCCATTATGGAGTGCAATCATGATGTGTATATTTAATGTACCAATAAAGATAAAAAAAAAATATTAAAGAGTTTAAAAAAACAATCATTCAATTTCAATCCATAAAAGATTTTGTTAACAGGTCAATAGTAAAAGAGGCAAATTTTTTTCTATCTCCTACCTTTCGGTGCTTCTGGAACTCCAATGGGGCAAATGATTTTTCTGATACAATATTCAGAACGAATACCATAAGGACCAACATCTCGTCTTTTAATTATTTCTGTTGTTGTGATTTCTGTTTCCGATGTTTCTATGGTGATTTAAATCACAAAGAATTAATAACCACTTATCACATTCAAAGACTAAAAAGGTACAATATTTGGTGCTTTGAAAAAAAGAAATGTATAGAATAAAATTTCAGAAATATTTTTAAATAAATTAATAGCTACCAGATTACCACTAGACAGCAACAATTCTGCATTTTCCACATGGAAGATTTCCTTTTTTTTGGAGACAGGGTCTTGGTTTTTGTAATTTAGGCTGATCCTGAGCTCACTATATATCCCAGGCAAGCCTCAAACTCACAGTAATCCTCTTGCCTCTGTCTCCTGAGTGCTGGGATTATAGGCATAAGCCAACTCACTTCCCATTGTGGTATGTGGTACTGTTTACTAACGGGCATGAATCACCATACCCGGCATTGTGGCATGTGGTTACTGGCGATCAAACTCAGGACCTTGTGCTCACCAGGCAGATGCCGGAACCACTGAGCTAAATCCCTGGCCCACATGGAAGATTTCTAAAGTGAACAAATTCTTATAGAGTATAGCTTAGGTACAGGTGGCACACTCAAAATAATAAAAACCCTAAGACTAAAATAACAAGTAGAGTTCTAGGAGTTTGTTCACTTGAGTGTAGTCTACAAAAATAAGTACTATTTTATTCCATATTGCCATTTATGTTGAATTTGTTTTAGGCAGTACTGGGGTCAAACCCTGAGCCTTGCATATGCAGGCAAGTGGTCTATCACATCCCCAGCCCAGCAAGAATATCTTTTTTTAAAATTAATTTTAATGTGAAACAGGTACATTTTATATACATATCATGATCATACTTAACACAGAAAATTTTTACCAGTATATGACATGACTTGTTTCTCATTTTTTTCCGTTCCCTACCCACCCTACAACTCCCACCTCCTATACACATAAGCTTTCCCTTTTTTTATTACATCACAATTTTTTCTTTTTCCTCATTACCTACCCCCATTTTCCTCTGAATATTTTCTATTTTATAATATCTAACATTCTAGAGCTCATTTATATTTTCAGTAAGAAAATGTAAAGAATATCATTTTAAAGTCACACTTGTTCATTTTTGGTGACTGACTAACTTTGTTCTCTAAATCCTGCCCTTATCCTCAGGATTTTATGGCAAATCTAAGCAAAAGAGTATTTATTAAATGCTAGAGATGCTTGGGGCTGGGGATTTAGCTCAGTGGTTCTGACAGCTGTCTTGCAAGCGCAAAGACCCAGGTTCGATCCCTGGTTAACCACATGCAATACTGGGTATGGAGACTCATAACCAGCAGCAATCAGTAACCATACCACAGTGCTGGGCATGGTGGCTCACACCCATAATCCCAGCACTCGGGAGGCAGAGGCACGAGGATTGCTGTGATGTGAGCTTGGCCACCCTGAACCACAAAGCTAGACCCTGTCTAAAAAAAAAACAATAGCAAAGAAAATAATCCCTGGGTTAGAGATTTAGCTCACTGTTTCTGGCATCTGCCTGGCAAGCACAACGTCTCAAGTTCGATTGCTGGTAACACACACCACAGTGCCTGGTGTGGTGGCTCACATCTGTAATCTCAGCACTTGGTAGGCAGAGGCAGTAGGACTGTTGTGAGTTCAAGGCTAACTTGGGTTACATAGTGAGTTTAGGGCCACAGGGCCAGCCTAAACTACAAAACAAGACCCTATCTCAAAAACCTATAAAAATAAAAATAAGAAAAGAAAATAATCCCTTACCTGTCCGTGTTGTCCCCCCTCCAGGGGGAGCCTTGGCTGCCATATCATCCCACCTCAGACTGGCCCACAGCAACCGCAACATGAGGCTCACTCCTGCCAGGGACTTGACAGTCTGAAGTCTGTATCTGAAAGAACAGCCCAAGTAAAGCTGTACACATACACATACATGTACACACACACAAACGCATGCACGTACGCACGCATGCTGTCTCTCCCTCTCTGTCATTCTCTCTCATAAACTGAGGGATAGTGTTCCATTTCTCCTAACTTCAGTATTTGAAATATGATTTTAGCGTTGTAAGTTCCTTAAAAGAAAAACTTTTAATTCTTGCCAAATATGCACCTAACAAGTTTTAAAAGATTTATATTAATTTCAAATACCATATAAATATATACAGTGCACATGTTTCATTGTAAGGTTGATATGGTAACAATTTATGAAAATTTTATAACAATAGAATTCGGAAATATGTTCAAAAGGTTATAAAGAAGAGCAAATACAGAAAAATGTGCAACTAACTGTAAGGAGTTCTAAAAGATATAACCTTGACTAATTTTTACTGAAACCAGTCAACATAAAAACTCAAAAAATGTTCACATTTTTTCCAACACCAAAACAAAACTAAAAGTGTTTCCAAATACTAAGGAAAAGTTTATTGAAACAGTGTTCTTCAAAACTGTCCATGAACTCCTGGATGAAAAAAATACTAAAAATGTGAATAATATTTAACAATTTTAGTGTCATTTTGGGATTCTACAATGAGTAAAAAAACCCAAAAAGGGCAATGTTATATTAGTTACTAATGAGAAGAAAAAGGGATCTCTTTTTGTTCATATTTTTCCCTCAGCATCCTGTATCAAGTTTTTTTTGTTTTTTTTTAAACCAGAAATGCATTTAGAAATGAATTAACTCAACTGCAATAAATATTGTGCTCTAAAATGGAATTTACCCTAGACATTTTAACCCTCTCTCGGGGTATAAATTCTTTATTGCTCTTTGTATAATTACTTTGTTGTCATTTTTCCACTATGTAAATGAACGTATTAGGTGACTGCAGTGTACTAAGCCCATAAAATGAAAATAATTTCCTCCACTAATAGCAGCAAACAGTAAATCTTAAGACAACTTTGCATTTGAAAGGCTAAGCTTTCTACTGTTAGTCCATAATTGAAAGAAAAGAACAACTAGAAAATGTGAAAGCTCTAGCCAAAGTTACTGTAGCTTCATAACTTGCCTTCTCTGCTTGTGACATTACTGTTTTCTTTCCTGTTATCACCCTGTTTATCTGACTGGAACAGAGCAACCCCTGAATTAGCAGGGGATATGTCAGCTAGCACAGGGATGCCCAGGATGGGAAAGTGTCTGTCACTTTCAGACTACATCCTTAGACTTTGGTCTAGTGTAAGAAAGCAAATAAACACAAGTACAAAGAAGAGCTCATTCCCAGTTCTCTCTTCTATCTCCTGCGGTCAGCATCTCTATTTTATTTGTTTTATTTCTTCCTTTGGTACCAGGCACTGAACTTAGGACCTCAAGCTTGCCAGGTACGCAGGTGCTATTCCAGTGAGCTAAATACCTGGCTCAGCATCTCTTCTAAAACACCAGGGAAGGAGTATACTTCTTGGATTATCAGCCTACTCATTCATTTATTCACTCAAAACACAGCTGAACGGTTTCTACATGTTAAGACTGTGTGAAAGGAGCGAGGGACACAGAAGTAAACTAGAATCTGTTTTGTGTTTTCAATTTGCAGTACAAGAGAAAATACGAGGGTAAAGCATCCGGCTGGCTTGGGGAAGGAGATCAGTGGACTGCTGGGAGTCTCAAAGGACAAGAAATGGGTGTGAAGGTGCCCAGTTGAAGGTAAAGGGCACGCATACATTGAGAAACAAAGTGTGCAAGAACATACACTTCTTCCCAAACACCACATGAGGCGTGTTACAGCTGGAGGGGTGTGTAGGTGCAGAAAGAGATAGAAACTGGCATGAAAAGCGGAAGGGAGAAGCCAGAATGCCCCACGAGCTTGAGATGCAAAGAAGAGCATTAAACACTGTGTACATACAGGAAGGCCTCCTTCCAGCCCCAGGTGGGCTCTACAGGTAAATACTTCTCACAGGTGTGATCTATAGGTGACAGATGCTTCCCCTCCCTCTCCTGCAGCAATGAGCAGGTCCCTCAGCAAACTCAAAATATTCAAATGACAGAATGGCATTTGAGGGGAATCCTTTTGGTAGTACTGTGGATCTCAACTACTAGTTCAGAACAGAGGCAATGAAACTGAGACTGGGGAAAGGGCACAAGGGAATAGATAGTGTGGAGGCAAAAGAGGCTCTACTGCATCTGTGAGGCAAGTCTCTTGCCTACTACTTAGCCTTATCATTAATTAAAATTACTCATGTGCCTCTAGTACACTTAGCTCCTACTCTAAGCAATAAACATAATTGATATGGGTAGTACAAAAATGCATTTCACTTGTATGTTTTTTATAGTACATTTTTTTAATGCATGCTAAAGACAAGAATAACTTAAATATCTGTCCATGCCTCCATTAGACAGAAGGGATTATGTCTGTTTCATCTTCAGAAAATTAAGATGTTAGAATACACTTGAAGGCAATTATCTCTCAAAAACTCTGAGAAGGTTATTTCCTTCCATTAGACATCCGAAATTAAACAGACATGAACTGTGCCTCAGTGAGTGTTAAACATTACATGCATGGTTCCTGAAGCCAGGCCGTGCAGGGAAAGGCCCCGAGAACCATGTGATTATGACTGCTGGCTTTCTCCTCAAGAGTTCAGAAAGGTGTTTCCCAGGACAGCCTACCGACCATGGGAGAACTAAAGGGAGCAGAAAGGCCAGCCTCCACAACTGCCAAGTCATGTTAATTAAAACTATCTGTACACAGTAACTTTTCCGGTGGGAAAGAAGTTACCTGCAGGACAGTCAAGGACACACTTTGGGACCGCTCTCAATGAAGAAAGCAGAAAAGTGCAGAGCAATCCTACCAATCCATGCACTGTAATGAAGAGTTCCTTGATTCCCTGCAGGATTCTGCAAATCCTTCATTGCAGGCCCTGCAGAGAAATTGGACTTTTCAGCTGTCTCTATTGAATGTGTAATGGAGTGATGATATTTTATTTCAAATCAAAAGATGAATTATAAAAAATCGGTCACACAACTATGATTGGTTGCATTACTAAATTAATTCCTTTACAGAGAGTACTTACATTCTCTTTTGATCTTTTCTGATTGTAGGATAAAAAACAAAAAAAGTGTGATTTTTAACTTAAACTGGAAACATTAAACGACACAAATGGAGTCTTACGAGAAGTGAATTCTGCTCAATAACTTGCTAAAATAATTTCAGGAATCTAACAAAATCCAACTGCTGCTAAGACTGATCCTGATTTCCAAGCATCCTCTCCAAAATCATGTTTTTAATATTTATGTTCCATTCTTTTCCATTATAAGAGTAAAGAGAAAAACACAAAGACATGAAAAGGAAAAAAAGCAACAACAAGTATGTGAAATGTGATACCACAGATCCAGTACTAGGCTGGAATTTAGGAAAACCAGGCACTATTTCTAACTGTTCCACTGTGGTCAAAAGGACATTATAATATATTTTTAAAAATCTCTAAGATCCATTCCAACAGAGAACTATCAGTCCATACTAAAGATTTATAATTTTTCACAAAACCAGAGATTATTTGGGGATTTCAAAATATTCTTAAAGGATCTTAGGAGTCTAACTTTTCTTGCATAAATAGGGAGATCCAAAATACATATTTATCATAAAAATAAACTACATTAAGATTTCCAGATTATGATGAAGTTTATGAAATTCATAAACGTGTTTCCTCATCACATTTTTATGAATAATTTAACAGAAATAAAACTCAAACATTACAGGAAGCGATGATTATAGAATTCTGCAGCTATCTTGTTCCCAAAGCAAGTAACCTGAAAAGTTAGATCACAAAAATAACCAGATTTGACATATTCCTTTTATCTCATGAAAGTTTACACTGAAATTCAGTTTACAGGATGGATTTACATTTTAAGTTTTAAAGTATTTTTTACTAAGTAAATTAGCTGGCTAATTTGAAAACATTTTGCATTTTCTATTACTAGTTTTGGCTGCTAAAAAATATGCTTCCCTGTCAATCTCTGTTCCTTCACTGTAATAAAAATGAGATTTTTAAAAAATAAGCTATTCTTTTAAAACTTTCTTGCTCCCCCACATACATTTCAAAGTACATACCTCCAAGTGATACCAAAGGTGGGTCTAGGAGAAGGATAGGGCCAAATATCCAAGGCAGGTTTTGCATTGTAATTAAAATAAGGGACTTCTCGGATTCCTCCTTTTCTGGCCAGCTTTTTCAAGTCATCATTAGGCAAAACAAATATACTCTTTTTGCTGCTCTTGGTAATAAACTTTCTATATGATGGCAAGGCTGTACCCGAACGAGTCTTCTTCGGTCTTGAGAACTTCATCAGTTTTACTTTGTCTCTTGTGGAGTACTCCTTGCTCACAGTCATGGATGTTACCAGTGTGCCTCCTGCAGTGGTGAGCAAGTCTGTTACTGTAGTGGTGACCACGGTTTTGCTCTGCTCCTTTACAGAGATGATGTCCACATTGCTGCCTGTGGAGGGTGTGGACAGCTTAGTTACCGTTGTGGTGGTGGTTGTGACAGTGGACTTGGCACAATTTTCTGTGGACGAGACCACCGTTTGCTTATCACCTTTTGCAATCTTGATCACAGTTTTTGATTCTGTGGCTACTGTGGATGTCATCGTCGTGACTTCTGTGATAACTGTTTTTCTTTTAGAGTCTCCATTGACGTTTTCATCTTTGTTGGTAGGAAGACCATTTTCATCAACAAAATCACTACTGAGATTAGATTCCTCTCCAGATGTGACAGGTGATAGCGTACCTTTCTTAACTTCTGAAGTTTCAATTTCCATATCTTCTACCTGATTAAATGAATTGCTTTCTGGACAAGATGATGGAGGTGTAGTATGTTGTATATTGTCAGGCTCTTTGGTTGATGGGAGGGTCTTGAGGCTGGCTTGGTAATTAACTTCAGCATCTGAAGAACTTAGTAAATGTGAATTTGTTACTGAATTGTTTTTTTCACTAAAATCTTCCATGATGACATCACCGTTAATAAATGGTTTTACTGCAGATTCTTTAACAGGCAATGAATTAATATCATTCTCAGGGATTATTTTATTTATATTATTAACCTTTGGTTCAACATTACCACTTACTACATTACTTTCGGAGATTTCTTTCAAGCATTCACTTTTCAAATATATTTTAGGTTTATTATCTTTTCCATTTATTTGAAATGTACTTGCTTTCTGTCCTTTTTTTTCAGACCGATTTTCATTATTCTTTATTTCAGTGATATTTTTAAGACTTATTTGATCGATGTATTTATTAACTGGTTTCTCCAAGCTCTGTTGTTGACTTAGTTTTCTGCCATTTGTTTCAGTCGCCTTACCCTGTAACCTATTATCACAGTTTTTAGTGGACTTATCAGAAACAAACCCACATTTCAGTGGCTCTATGCTTTCAATGCCTTGTTCTGGAGTTAGGAATTGTTCAGAAATACTTTCACTGCTATTTTGAACAATCATATCTTCTTCACCGCTATCCTGAATAGACAGAGTGTCAGAACTATTTTCTAAAGTGCTATTATATTCAGAATCACATCCCAGTTTACCATCAAAGTCCATTCCTTTTGACAGAGATGGAGAATCTCCGTCCTCAGTACTTTTAGGTACTGATGAAAGCAAAGCATTTTCAGAAGAAACAACAGCGTCATTATCTTCTTGGTTGAGTGGTTTTTTGTTATAGATCAAGGTACCAATATCATCTCCACTGACTGGTTTAGAGTTTTCAATGAAAAAGTCACTTCCTTTTGCTTTAATCACACTGAGTTCCTGGCCTTTACTGGTTGGTTCGGGGAGACTTTCATTTACATCACTTTCAGCATGCTTTTGATGGTTTGTCCCTGGACTTTGAATGGAGACATCATCTAACACTTGATCTTTTGTATAAAGTTTGTTTGTGGTAAGAGCAGGATCACCAATTCCAAGAATTGAGGGTTCACTTTGTGAACAACCATGAATCAAGTCCTCAGATTTGTCATTACATGTACTGGAGCTATGTTCTTGTACAAGTAAGTCACTTTGACTTTCTTCTCTCACTTTTGGTGACTCAGAGAGACAAGAGCTCAGAGAACACTTCCCTGTACTCTTAATTCCACCCTCCAATTTCATTTTTTCATGGCGCTGTTTTTCTTCCAGTGTAAACTGTTTAATTCTCCTTTCAAGAAGTCCATCTAGTTTGGATGATTTTATTTTCTTTTTGTAACTAGTCCTTAGGTGAAAACCCTCACTGACATTAACCACATCTACTTGAGAACTTTCCTGAAAATTTATATGTGACTCCATTTTTATATCATCTATGTCCATTGGTTCTTCCTTGAAGGATTTATCATTGTCAGAGTCGAAATTTTCTTTTACATCTGTAAAATAAAAACATTTATATAAATGTAATTTTTACTCTGAAAAGAGGAATTCATCAGAACTTTATTTGCAAAACTACCTACTTTAATTATTCCACACTAAAAAGGAATATACATTTAAAATTCCTGACACAGTAGGTCATGAACACATATTACGTTTCATGAAAAGTTTAAAACACATAAATTCCAAATATATAATTATTCTAACCATGAATGGTGCTAGAAACCTGCAATTTCAGCACTTGGGAGACTGAGACAGGAGGACTGCTGCAAGTTGAAGACCAGCCTAGGCTACATAGTGAGAATAAAGCCAGGCTGGAATAGTGAAGCTCTGTCTTAAAAAACAAAACAAAAAAATCTGATTCTTAGTATCTAAAAATGATTGAATGCTGTAATCAAAAATTACTTAATATATGACAGCCTACTGCATACACTGATGATTTTAGATTATAAAAAAATATAATTAGCCACATACTTTATCAAACTTACAGTTTTAAAAAAATGACTTTTGAAATGCTGGGCATGGTGGCTCATGCTTGTAATCCCAGTACTCGGGAGGCAGAGGCAGGAAAATTGCTATGAGTTTGAGGCTAGCCTGGGCTACACAAGGATCTTAGGGCCAGCCTGAACTACAAAGTGAGACCTTGTCTCAAAATACTAAATAAAGTTAAAAAAAAGACTCCTGACAACAGGCAATATAAAATTCTCAAGAAGTTAATCACAAAGTTATTATACAATCTAGTAATTTTATTCATATGTATATTTCTGAGAAGTGAAAACGTGTCTATCAAAAAACTTGTACATGAATACCTATCATTATTCACAATAGCTAAAAAGTAGAAACAGTCCAAATGTTTTTCAACCAATGATTGGATAAACAATCCATTGGCCTATGAGTACAATGGAATATTGGCTGTACAAAGGGATAAAGCAAAGATAAATTCTACGATACAGAAGAAACTTGAATAGATTAGGCTAAGTGAAAAGTACTAGTCACACAGGATAAGTTACTACTTGGTTTCATTTCATGAGATGAAGAAAATGGGAAAATCCAGAGCTGGGCACAGTGCAGCAGGCCTGTAATTCTAGCATTCAGGCAGCTGAGGCAGGAAGTATGATCAAAGTTTGAGCCCAGCCTGGGCTACATAGTGAGTTCAAGGGCAGACTGCACTACATGGTGAGACCCTGCCTCAAAAAACAAAGCATTCTTTCTCTGCCAAATTTTCAGGAAGTGGAAGCTTGGAAGTGTTCAAGATTTCACTTCACCTATAACCCGACACCCATGTCGAAGGAAAGCACTGCTGCTGGCGATGTAACAGATGTCAATATTGCTTTGCAAGATATGCTGAAGACTGCCCCCGTGAACAACAGCCTAGCACACAGAATTCCCTCAACTGTCAAAGCTTTAGACAAGTGCCAAGCTATTCTTTGTGTGCTGGCACCCAACTGTGATGCCCCTAGGTATGCAAAGTAAATGGAGGCCCTTTGTGCTAAGCAACAGATCAATTTAAGGTTGATGACAAGAAACTAATGGAATGGGTAGGCCTCTGTAAAACTGACTGAAAGGGAAAACCCTGTAAAGCGGTTGGTAGTGGTTCTGCGAGTGAAAGACTACGGCAAAAGATCTCAGACCAAGAATGGTGCTGAAGAATACTTCAAATGCAAGAAATGAATGAATAAAAATTTTGGCTCAAAAACAAAACATCAACCTCCCCCACCCAATAAAATAACAACAAATCACAAACAAACGAACAAAGGTAAATCCGTAGAGACAGTATAGACTAGTGGACTAGAGGGAATGAAAAGTGACAGCTAATGAGCATGAGAAACACGAGATTTCTTTTTGGTGTAAAGAAAATGTTGATACTGGTAATGGCTGAACTACCCTATGAATATACTAATTACACTATAGTTGGGTGAACTATATGCTATAAAATGTAAAATACATTTCAATTAAAATGTTATCAAATAGAAACAATTCAGCACCTGTCTTATATAGGCAACTGACCCAGAACACGCTTATTGTACCCAGGCTGCTCTCTGCAGTCAATGCTCCTTACCTTGCTCCTTCTTCTCAGTCATCTCTGAGGTCTCCATTTCACTCTGTTCTACTCCTTTTCCAGTATCTGAATCTTTTTCCTTGTCTTTCTCAGAATCAGGCTCAGTTTTTAATTTTTTAGGACTTCGTGGACTTTTTCTTCTATCTGAATCATCCATATTTTCATCCATATTACTTTTGACTAAAAAGAACCATGTATATGGCAATTACAGATAAATCCAAAATTAGAAATCTACTTTAATATATCAACTTTAGTGGAAATGATCAAGTATTTTCCAGTAAGCAATATTTTGTTTTTCATTTAAATAAAAAATTAAAGGTACCTTATACTTTCTTCTATTCAAAATGCTTAATTAGTTTTATATGCTAATGATAACCCCTTCTCTAAGCTACAAGAACAGTGATATCTCAAACAGACAGTTATATATTTTCTTCCTCTAAATTAAAGGTCTTTTTACGCTGGGAGTTTAGCTCAGTGGTAGAATGTCTGTCTGGAAATCTACGACATCCAGGGTGTAATCCCCAGCATTGTTTAAAAAAAAAAAAAAGAAAGAAAGAAAAGCTCTTCCTGACATAAGCAATATCTCATACATAATATATTTTATGCACATATGATGGATGACTACAACATATTGTGAAACAAAAATGTCCAGTTTTAGGGCTACACCAGAAGTCAGAGATAAGTAGACTTATCTGGTGGACTATAGGGAATGAAAAGTGACTGCTAATGAGTATGAGAAACATGAGATTTCTTTTTGGTATAAAGAAAATGTTAATACTGGTAATGGTTAATAAGTAGACTTGTCTCTGACTTCTGGTGTAGCCCTAAAACTGGACATTTTTGTTCTACAATATGTTGTAGTCATTCCTGACATACACATAAAATATATTATGTATGAGACATTGCTTATGTAGACAAATATAAGTAGACAGACAAGTCTACTTATTATTGTTGTCTGGTCTTCTGACAGTAAGTCAAGAGTTTTCTGATCTGTATTTTCTCTGGATTTCAGCACATCCATTGCATCCCTCCATCACAATCAGACTAGGTCAGTGGTGAGAGTTAGTCATCATGATAGTGACCAGTAGTTCTGACATTACTAACTATGGTTACTGCTGCCTTCACTGTGATTTCTATTTTATAGTTAGAGAAGTCCAGAGCCCTGGACAGTGTACACAGCTGCTTTACTCTGACACTATCTGAGAGGAAGGTCTTAAATAGCAACTTAGCACATAACTAGATTTTTAAAAAAAGGTTCAGTAGTTGAACAATGTAAAACTTTATGCTAAGGGCAGTGGCTATAAAACAGATCGGCAAAAACGAATTTACATATAAAATCATCTAGATTTTATCACATAGGTCAATCCGGGTTACATACAAATTAAGAGTTCTCTATAAATTTAAGTACTACATGGGTAGCTGGAACAACAACATGGTACGAACAAGAAGCTGAATCAATTACTAAAAGGATACATGCTATTTCTCATGTATTATATCATCTCTTCATACAGGTTTCATCAGAAAGAACACATTACAAGATAAATTAGCACATTACCTATACAGCATAAACACTTGCTGCTAAAATCACATGGATAATGAGGACCACATGGCAATCAGCGAAAGGGGCTCAGAAGCTAGGGGACACAGGCTCTATCACTTTTCATCTGTGTAAGCTTCAGTATGTCACTTGCTATCTTCATAATGTAATCTGCTCATTTGACAAGAGTTTAAAAATATACTGCCACAAAGCAGGGACTTAGCTCAGTGGTTCCAGTGCCTGCCTCATAAGCACAAATTACCCAGTTCAATCCCCAGCACAAAAGCAGACAACAACAACAACAAAAAAACAAAAACAACACTGCCTCTCAAAAGGGCAATTCATGTCTAGAACTCTGAGATTCTAAGTACCAGGGTTGTTAGCAAGTAATAAAAACTGAATAAACAGCTCCTTTATGTGACAATGTTATGTACGTCCCTATCACTTCCCCTCTGGATTTATGTAAAATAATGTCAAAGTTTCCAGATTTGTGACTCCTCAAGAAGTTCACAAGTATAGAGTAAGTGGCTGTGGGGTTTTTTAAAAAGTTCTTTTCTGTCATGTTTAACTGAATGCTAGACATCAAAATCTTGTGAACAAAACAAGTTTTTATATTTTGGAAATTATAATTTGTAAGCAATAGTAATTTTGCACATTGCATTAAAAATTTCCGAAAAATATTTTTACTCATAATATGGTCAATACAGTATGAATGTGTAAGAAAATACACATCAGAAATGGTTATATAGAAAAAACAGCTAATGTTAAAAGTAGGATCTTAAATTAAAAATAACTATTAAAATAAGTCACTTACTTCCTTCTCCTGACTTTCTGTAATTCACGTTTGTATTGCCTGGCAATTTAGGAACAAACCTATAAACATGAGTTTTACTAATCCAGCTCCAGCC
>PVIR01039783.1:0-13715 GCA_004026965.1 Petromus typicus
GTTTAATCTCTGTCTTTGTTTGTCTTCCCTGTAGGTGCCAGGAAAAGCAAACAAATGCTAACCTGTCCTTCCTTAGTACTTCAGTTTAACCATTGCTGTTTAAAAAAAAATCTGCTGTGTATCTTTGGCCTGGAAAATGATCATTCCTGGCCTGTCCTCTGTTAAGAGCAATGATTTTCAAAAGTGCTTGTACAAGTATGCACTATTACTTTTTTAAAAAGTTACAGAGGAAACTATTCCATTGCACATTTAAAGCTATCCCTAAATTTATCCACAAAAGAGCATATCAAGCTTAGTGTAAACTGACATTTTAGAACAAAAATGTATCAAATACCATAGAAATTTAATTCTATCATCCATATAGAAAATGCATAAAGATATTTAAAATTTTAATCTTCCTCTTTTCTTAAATTTTCTCATATTTTCCTTGCAATTTAAACAGTTATATTCTAATGCAGCTCACTCCACATAGTGCCTCATGTGGGACATGAAATGCTGAATTGTGAGAATGTGGGGTTATTGCAAAAGGTATGTTTTCATTTTATGTGGAGTGAGATGGGGACTTGCTGTGTAGTTCAGGCTGCCCTGTGCTCACTGTGTAGCCCAGGCTGCCTTTGAATCTGCAGTGATCTTCTTGCCTCAGCCTGCCGAGTGTGGGATTCCTGCATGTACCACCATGCCTGGGCAGAAAGTATGTTTTGGGCCAGGGATGTAGCTCAGTGGTGGTGCACCTGCCTGGCAAGCACAAGGTCCTGAGTTTGATCCCAGGGGTGAAAAAAAATCGCTCAGTATGTTTTGGATTGTACCATTATACAAAAGGCAGAAGTCAATGTGGCAAGACTTACCGTACAAAGCTGGGTGTGGTGGGGCGTGTTTGTAATCCCAGCACACAAGATGTGAGGAGGATTTCCTCACAAGGGCAGTTCAAGGGCAGCTATGGTGTAGAGTGAGTTAAGGCCAGACTAAACCACATACTGAGACCTTAAAAAAAAATAAAATAAAATAAAACTAAAAACAAACCACCAACAAAAAATAACTGCACAGACTGACCCTTCACAACTCTTAGTCTGTCCCCGAGGGAGCCGCTCTCATCGTTGACACTCCAACCCCAGAGGAATTTTCAGCCTCAGCTCTTGTGTTTGGGAACGCAATGCCAGGCTGGAGGGACCAAGTCCATTGGATTCAATTTTTACCTTGGGGTTTGTTGTCATAGAGTTTTATAATTTTGTGCATGAACTTGATGTTGGTCATACTATGTCCTATACGTCTTTGCAACAGAAGTGTATGCATTGAATTGTTTACTTATTGTGACTTTAAAGCTGTGTTGTTTTTCCTTTATTGTTATTAAAATTATTTTATATAATGGATCAAAATATATTCAAATATTTGATTTTTTGGAATGAAATATGGCATTTCCTAGGAGGAGAAGATGCATTATCAATCTATATCTCTTTTTAATTTCTATATAAAGACTGAGAGTAGCCCTCACATAGATAAGCATTGAAGTAATTTTATTAAATCAGTTTTATTCCATTTTTAATGACCTAAGACCACATTGTGATCTATCTTCAAAAATTATCTTTTTAAAAATCATCTATTAACTGATAACATGGTTAGTGTTTTGTCTATTGCTCACTGAACATGGAGAATGACTTAACATTTAGAAGTGTTTTTACCTAGAATCATTCATGCTCACCTGCAGAAGCAAACCCAAAGGCTTTATTAATACTATTGAATATTTTTTTCTTTTAATAACAGTGTGAATTTTTATTTTGTCAACACAACTGCACCAGATTTGTTTCTTAGCATTGCTGCTCCTGAATATTTCCAAGTCAGTGCGAGTCATAAGAGATATTTTGCATGAAATTCAGAACGTGCAGGTGAAGCACTGGGCATACCTTGGCTTTGCAGCATATTCACAAGCTTCACAAGGTAGTAGAGGCTATGGCCATTCACTGGCCCTGTCATTCATCTGGCAGCTCATTGGTGCAGCCAACAGCTGGGCCTGGAGCTCAACACTTCTTTGTTGAGCTCCTCGGAGCCCTGGATAAGATCTCTTTAGCTCCTGACCATCATTGTGCATGCGGTCGTCCTCAAGGATCCAGGGGTGTTACTTTCCTCACCTGCAACCAGGCTTCCTTGCTGTTTAGCTTTCCAGGACCAGACATAGAAGTGAAGGCCTCATAGAAACTGTCCAAGCAGCCCTCACGCTGGCAGGATGGCAAATCCATATAATAAATCCTTCTGTGAATGTGCATCTTCGGTGGCTATGCTGCTCTGATCACATCCTGACTGATGTCCTTCGATTTAGGACAGTAACCACACTATAGAACAGTGAGGGAAATTTGTTTCCCAAAAATGTATGCAAAGTCATGTGGATTTTCTTAGGCAAAAAAATGAATTTTGACTATCACAAATCAGTTCCAAAGGGGTTTTAGGTTTAAAATTCCACACACACACAGACATGCACTTATTCTAACTGATTAATTGGACTACTTTAAACTGATTACTTCTATTTATCCAAGAGCATTGTAAAAAATAATCTAAAGTAAACCACATGATACAAGACAAGAGAACCTGTATCCTGAATTTCCAGTGAAGTCTTACCCAGCAATAAGGAAAAAAAGAGCAACTCAGTACAAATATGGGCAAATAAAACTGAATAATTTGGATTTGTTGTTGTTGTTGTTCTTTGTTTTTTGAGACAGGATCTTGCTTTACAGTTCATGCTGGCCCTGAACTCACTGTGTAGCCCAAGTTAGCCTCAAATTCATGATGAGCCTCCTACTTCTGCCTCCTACTTCTGCTGAGATTACAGGCATGAGCCACTATACCCTGTTAAAACCAAATAATTTTAGATGTGAATAATTTCTTTAGAAGAGAATAGTCTCATGTCTTATAAGCACATGAAAATATGCTTGACTTCTTCAGACATCTGGAAAAATGAAAATTTAAGCCACAAAGAGATACTCTAACATATACACTGATGGTCAAAACTTTTTCAAGTCAAACAAAATGAAGTGTTGGTAAAGAGGTTGAGCAACTAGAATCCTTTGAATACTGTTAATTTTAAATAGGGAGACTATTTTGGAATTCTGGTAGAATCTACAAAATCTAAACATTATGCATGCCTTATGGTTCAGCAGTTCCATTCCTGTGTGCTAGATAGAAATGTGTAGATATATAAACCAAGTGGCATATAATACTACTTCTCGTAGCCAAAGACTGGAAGCAACTCAAGTGTATAGCAAAGTAGAATAAATAATGCTTCCTGTTGTATGCATACATGGAATTGTATAGAAGAATGAAATTAAATAAAGTACAATTACATATAACCAAATAGACACACAAACATCACGTATTGCTTATAAAATGTCATAGTGGGAAAATTTGTTCTGTGATTCCATTTACATAAAGTTCACAAACAAGAGGAAAAGTGGGGGGCAAATTACTGGAAGAAAATGTGGGAACTAGAGGGCTAGGATTCTATTTCTTTATATGATTATATACATGTGTTCAGTGTATAAAAATCAAGGTATATGCTCAGAACTTGTGTGCTTTTATATATGTATACTCTACTTAAGTAAAATGTTTATATTTAAAAATGACACATTTATTGAACAAAATTACAGATCATTGCTCTGTCTGATGTCAGGAACCTAGTGCTTACAGAGCCAAGAAAACCATAAGGTACTGAGTCCACTGTCCATAATTGAAGACACTATGAGTTGTGTAATCTTACACCATTTGGGCTGCTGTAAGAGAATATCATAAATTGAACAGCTTATAAACAAGAGAAATATAGATCTCACAATTCCAGAGGTTGGAAAGGTCCAAACCAAGTCACCGGCAGGGTTAGCATTTAGTGGGTCCCATTTTCTGACTCGGGGACAGGTGCTTCTCATGTCTGAAAGGGTATCAAGCGACTTTTAATGGGAACTGTTACAATTTATCCAAGAAGCAAGTTAGTAAGACAAACAAGATAACCTTTCAGTAAATTTGTGTTCACATGTTGAATTAAGACTTGGTAGAATTAGAGAAGTTTAAAATGTATAAATCTGATTAGGATCTAACTTTGCTTACAAAATGTCATGCTACCAAACACTAGTCTAACAGTTAGACACTAATTTGTTTTTTGGTCATAAATAGTCATTTCCTAGGATTAATTTGTATTGAAGTATATATTTCACAATTATAGAAGGTTTCATTTATAGGCTTTATTCAGGGCATCACTAAAGTTTTGGTATTCCTGAAAAATATTCCAAGTTATAGTTAAAATAATCAGCATCATAGCCTTGTTTTGGTGACCTGGAGGTACTTTTCTTCAGTGATTCTTCTGAGGATGTCTGTAAAGAGCTGAAAGCCTCAGAGCAAAACTGTGTGTAACATTCAATATCTTGCTGTCTTGCTGGTCGACTCCCATCAGGAGTGCTACATTTCTTGGCAGGAATCTTGGAAACAGAAATGACCAAGTTATTAAATAAAAAATGTCATCACTTCCATTTTCCAACATACCTAAATTTCAAACATTCTCCCAAGTCCCCAGATATCCCCATTTCTAAGTCCCCTTGACAGAAGTTTAAATCAGGGAAAGTCAGGATGCTCTGAAGTCCTCAAATGCACTGAGGAACCTGACGACCTGCGGGCCTCAGGACAGACACCCTGGAGTTGAGGAGGCACAGGTTTCCTGGGCTCTGTAGTGGGGAAGAAATAACTTCAATGCAGGGCTTTAGTTTTGGTTTTTGTTTTCAGGTCTTCCAGTTTGAAGAAATTGTATATTATATGGGAAGGTAGAGGCCCTCACTCGGAGACCCTTGAGAAGGTTTTGTGCCAAATGGCATCTGCTCAGGGTGGAGTATGGCACAGACATCGGACCGAGGGCTCTGACTGCTGTCTTACCTACGTGTGCGAAGAGCAGAGTGCGAAGTGACTGACTTTTGTCCCTTCTGTGTGCACAGTGCGAGAAACGTGGGAAGTCCTAACAGTAACCTAATGATGATCCAGGAAAGACAGGAAATGCAGTAAATAAGCCCTAAGCCAATGACACTTACCATTAAATCCTACATTGCTAACTATTCCCTTGCATTCTGCTTGGTGATTTAAGGGGCAAAGGGAAGAGGGAGCTTTTCAAAGGTGGGACAGGGTCAGCTTAGCAATGTAAAACATTCTCAGGTGGTTCTTAGGCGGTGGGTGGATGGTGATGCCTGAGAAGCCGGTTTTATTTTCTCTTTTGAGCAAGGCGGTTCGGAGGCCATATTCTGCAGTCACAATTTTCTTGGCCCTACTACTTAAAGTCACTTATTCCTCTGCTGTGTGTAAGTATCAGGTTTGGGGAGAATGGTTACTACTACTCAGAGTAGAAAGAAATAGCACAAGATTTGCATTAGGAGGTTATTAAGGGGAAGATAAATACCTAAAGAAGAAAAAGGGTGAACTTGGCATCTGTACAACCAGAAGGCATCATCTGGCCTCTGTTTCCATAAGCTTGTGTCACCTGGCTCTGTTTCCTTCCTGCGAGACACAGTTACCCATCACTTCTCCACAGAAGAGTCCTAAAATGTATTGCCCTGACCTGTCTTTTGAGTTCCAGATGCTCTTTTCCATTTGCTTCCCAGAGGGTCACCAATGTCCTCAGTGTAGTACATTGAGAAACTAACACAAGCTATTCCTGCACCTTCTCCCCTTGCCCTGCACAACGCCCGGCTCTGCCTCTGCCGTCCAAGTGAGGCGCATCCCCCCATTCATCACCGTGCTAATCTGTGGTCCCCTGCTCTTTGCTGAGCTTATGCTTCATTTGCCACTCTGCAGGCCTGTGGTGGCTTTCAGCCATTGGAGGGAGCCTGTGCGATTAACCTTCCGTCTGCAGTGGAGTTTTGCTTACAAAGAAGCTGTGGGCAACTGTTATGCTCTCAGGAGGTGCTACCTTAGCCTGCATGAATCACTCTATCCTATATTCCCAGATGTAGGGTCATTTATCTGCCTGCTGCCAGCTTTCTTCGAGGCTCTAGCCTTGGGGAGAAGAAAGTCTTGTCTGCTGTTTCCTTGCATTTTCTTTTGTTGGTATGTCTCAGTCATCTTTGGTGCAGAGCATGAGGGGATGCATAATTCTGATTAGTTTTGAAATTTTTATTTCTATTTCTCCACTTATAACTAATTTGAACTTTTCCTGATATCTCTTAGAAGGCTGTGTCTTAAACTTCCTCCTTCAAGAGAAGCAGTGAGTGTTTTTCTGTGCAGCTCAATCAGACGAGCAAGGGCTGTTCCCAGGAAACCTGCATGTACGGTGCGCCCCCCAGCCATCTGTGGCTGCGCCTGCTTTGTACCACTCTTAGGACTCAGCCATGAGCGCTCACACGACTGGTCCCACCATCAGACTTGGCGCAGCCCTTTGCACCTTCTTGAGCCTCCTGTGTAGGCCACATCTAAAACAAAACACAGAAAAAGTTGGGGTCCTAGGAGTTTGGGAATGTCTTATGGAAAATGAGGACAGTGAAGAAATATTTTATCACCCATGGTACACAGTTGAGACGCAGTGGCCTATGTTCACACTTGGTTACAAACTTAAATAGGTCTCTCTAGAAAATCATTCTGTGTTTGCTAATGCATGGGAGAATGTTGAGTACTTTGGGAAGCTTTTCCTTTTCTTATATTCAATCCAGTGACACAAACATACTCATTTATTTTTGACCAAGAAGTACTTACTGAACATTTTAATCTAGTTGAGGAAAGGCATATATGGGAAAGATAGCTAAAAAGGAAGTTTCAAAAGGGGACCAGAACTAAGCACAAAATTAAAGAGGATAAGGTTGGAATCGGATCTAGGCTCCGTGTTCCCTCGGGCACTGGTGGTGTGGCCTCAGCAAGCCCCTTAGCTCTCCTCAACTCCGAATTGTGCTTACAGTGATTTGTAGTGTGCTTGGAGGAGTTCAATGAGATAACATCTGAATCATGCCTAGTGAAGTATTTCTGAGTTACCCAGAGTATTTTAGAGTAGAACACAAATAAAACATCTTAGGAATTCATCATGGTGCTACGGGGTGTCCTAATTAGAAAAGCACACTAGAGTCAGGGCAATAGGCCCAGAGCTTCTTAACTATTGTATGACAGGGAAGTGAATGATCCCAGCTCCTGGGACGGTGTTGAGTGACTTTCGTTGTGGAATAAGGGACTGTGAGGGACAGGAAGGAAACCAGAGACTGGGTGAGACCCGCCATGACGTTGAAGTAGTAGAAGGAGAGTTTATGCTGAGCTCCATGCAAATAAACTTAGTTACCCATTGACAGTGACTCGCTACTAAATGGAGATGATTAAGAAGTGACCTGTAGGGCCCCTCAGAACAGAAGCAAAGACTCGCTTGATTCTCTAAGATGGTGTTTTTCCAGAGGTGTTCTGCTTTTGCTCCATGTGAAAACACACATTTTAGACCTGTCCTGTGCTCACCTTGACTCACAAAACCTTCCTTTGCCTGGCTGACTCCAAGCTATCTTTCACCTGTGGAGAACTGCTCTGAAGTCTTGTCTGAGTCAAAGCCATGAAGTCTGTAAGCATATAGTAAATATTTGATCCAACCCTGAGCTACCTTTCCAGAATCCCACTAGACTGGTTCTGTGATAAGAGGCTCTGTGGAGTAAGAGTCTTAACTCGAGTATATTTGCACTGAAATGAATTGCTTACTCCACATTATAGTACTAGTCTCTACAAATAGAAGGCAGCTTAAAAGACTGTCTTATTAAACCTTAGTGGAAAGTTTGTGGATACTCTGGACTTTTTCAGTGGCAATTTTTAATCACTAGAGTCTCAAGAATTTTCATTTTCTAGTCCTGAGTATCAAACCCAGGGGTTCTACCACAGAGCTACACCCCCTGACTTTTTTATTTTTTAAATTTTGAGACAAAGTTTTACTAAATTGCCCTGGTGGACCTCAAATTTTTTATCTTTCTGCCTCACCCTTCAAAGTAGCTGAAATTATAGACATTTGCTATTGTGCTGGCCTCTTGAGGAATTTTATCTCAGAGACCCTGCGCTTAGCTGGGAGTGGGACCTATGTGTGCATTTATAAAAGGGAAAGGCTGCCACACCCGACTTTAAATCATCAGCCAGATCTGGCAACCTTGCTTGAGTGGACAGACGACAAGCCATAATCTACCGCCATTGGCCAGTGGCAATAGAATCTGACCAATGACATTCTTTTCCCAAGAATTTAAGACACTAGTTATTCTCAGTGTATCTCCTGAGTGGAAGTGATGAGTGTCGCTCTGTGAGTGACAGTGACATTTCTCCTTGCAGACAGGCTGTAAAATCTAGTTAGCAGAAAGAGAGATGCAGCACACATACCAAGTTGCAGAGGTCAGGCATGGCAGAGAAACCTCGGCAGCTCTCCAGGCCCTGGTGCCTTCCTGTACCCTCTCCTGGCTTCCGTGAGATGCTCCTTTGTCCATACAATACATTCCTCTTTATGGCAGCACAAGCGGGTCTCTGTTATTGGAGTTAAAGAGCCCGACTACCCCGAGCCTTACCAAAATAGCATCCGTAAAACACAATCATGGCGTACACTTCAAGTGCACTATGGTATGAAATACCAGCTTTCTTCCCAAACAGGTCTGGAAATGGGCTCTTCCTCAGGGGAGCAGAAAACAAAACACTCTCATTGCTGAATAGTTTATGCAGCTATTAACTTAGTACAAAGGTACTCTATTATGAAAAAAGAAATTAAAGGCACTTTATTGATCAGAAGAAATGAAAGGAAGCAACGGAGGCTACATTTCCATCAGGGAGGCTCCACTCAGCAGCCCCAAGGGAAAAGAAATAAGCCAACTACGTGGCGCCGATGACTTTGGAGACTGCGCCAACTTCCCTCACGCTGATCTCAATCTGTACCTTCTGCCTCACCCTCTGAATCAGCCCCAGGCTGGCAGAAGTCTGAATTGAGCTGGGAGTTTTGATTGGTTGGGTTTAGCTTATGGCAGAAACAATCAACACTGTCTAAGAAACAAATGGAGCACAGCTGTTCCCAGACAGAAAAGCAAGCAGCCACTCCTTCCCGAAAGGCGGGAGCCTTGCCGAGCTGGGATGACGACAGGGTCTTCCCACACAGGTGCTGTAATAGGCAGCTCTTGAAGAGGAAACGCACGCAAGCCACTGGCCACCATCATCCACCTAGAAACCCAATGGAGACGCTCATCCAGGAGGGCATTAGGAACTTTTAGCAGTGTTGGGTGAGTTGGTAGCTGAGTGAGTTGGTAAGCCCTGTCGAGGCTTACCAAGGTCAGAGCTGGTCAGAGCTGGTACTTGGCCCAAGTAGCCCTGCCCTCCTGCTCTTGCGGCCAGAGAGCCAGATGGTTGGCAGATACTTGCCAGTGAAAGAGAAAAAAAGAAAATGGGCCACAGCAATTTGGAGACAGAGAAAGCCACATGAAACAGTCCTATTGAGTCCATCACGTCGTGACATCCCACACCACGGGCTTTCGAATTATTTCCCAGAGCTCCCTGAGAAGGGAAAATGGGGTCTGGATTCCTACTCAGCTCTGGCTTCAAACCGAGCAGCTCTGCCTCTGCATGTTAGCTGAGCGTTCATCTTTCTGTCTGAGGAATGGGTTCACAACACCTGCACTAACCGCCCGTGTGTATGTACACCACGCTGGGAACTTTGGAGGCTTGGCTTAATTCCTTCAAACACATCCAGGAAGAGATCTTCCTGGGAGACGAAGGTCAAGGGCAGTGCCCAAGGCCAAAGGCTGGTAAGTGGAAGAGCTGGAACTGTCTCTGGGGCATGGAGACCGAAGGACTTTCTCTTCTGCAAATCGCTCAAGGGATCGTATAAAAACTGTCCTATAAGAAGAGAAAACCAGCAGACCCCTTCAGCTTTGGAGGACAGTGGAAAGCACATTTTCTTTCCTCCGTCCCTCCCAAGGTTGAGTAGAGTGAAGTACTATTCAAACAGGAACTCCTGGTAGAGTGGACGTGGGGGTCAGCTAGCCAGTGCTGCGGCAGGGAAGGGCATGCGATTCGGTCTGGAGAAATCAGGACCTGCTGTCTGTGAGTCTGTCCTTCAAGTACCCAGTCTGGTACAAGGATGGGTTGAGATTCATGTGTTACTTCCAGCGGGTGCAAAATGTCAGGGAATACAAGGCTCAGTCATCAGGATAAGTGATATTTTAATGCCATTTTATTAAAAAGCAAAGTGAGCCAAGCACAGTGGTGCATACGTGCAATCTGGGGAGACTGAGGCAGAAGCATCCCTGTACCACCTACTCCAAAATGTCCATGTTCTCACGTTCCAGAGCTTCACAACAACCTCTGTTGCTCTATTTATGAACTGCAGCTTGCTTTCAGATATGAATATGAATATGAATCACTGGTTAAGTGCTTGTCTAATATGCATAAGGCCCTGAGTCCAGTTCAGTCCCCTATACTCTCCCAATCAAACTTCTGAATGCCTTAATGCAAAAACAAAACAAAACAAAAAACTCTCCACTTTAAATAGAGATGGGATGCAGTCCTTTGACTTCCTTGTGGATTAGCTTAGCAGTGTAATGACTGCTAAGCAAGCAGAAGACAGGGTTTGGTGCTCACACCAAATTAAAAAAAATAATAATAATAAAAATAAAAATTATTATACCGTAGTTTTATTTTTCTTAAATTCTGCTCTGCAACTGAGTCCCCATAAATGACTTTCTTTGTGTAACTTGTTGGTCCTAGACTGAGGAAGAGACCATAAAAGAAACAAGCCCTACAGAGCAGAAAGATACAGTGGCTGCTCACAGCCTGGTGGGTTCCTGCTCAAAAGGGCCATGTGAGCAAAGCGGTAACTCAGTGTGCACAGGGGGCGGGAGGGGCGGGAGGAGCTCTGGGGCCTGAGCATTCAGGTGCTCCTGCTGTCGTGCTCAGTCATGGAGCACTTAGCTTGCACCTCCCAGGAATGGGTAAGACAAACGAGGTAGGTTAGATGCCAGACAGACAGACAGACGGATTAGGTAGATAGAGAGTAGATAGATTAAAGAGACAGACAGAGAGATGACAGATAGTAGATAGATGATAGCCAGATTATAGCACTTTGCACACCTCTGGAATGCATTCATTATATAAAGTGTTTAGTCCACTTTTGGCACATGCCCACCGATCACTCACTGCTGGGGAGCCAGAACAGTCAGGGCTGGTGCTTATTAGTCCGTCTGGGAAGCTGCTACCTCAGTGGTTCGGAAATCAAAGGAAACAGAAGCCTGCACTTGGGTCTTAGCTTCTGGTCTCAGCTTCGGGGTCCTGGTGCTGGTGCACTTAGGTAGTCAGAGCTCCGGGCCCTTTTTCTTCTTAAAGAGTGAGAACAATAGTATCGTGTCCCTGTTGCTGGTGGGATCCAGGGGTGATGGTGTGAAAGTGACAACTGTCGCACACTCGGGTGGCAGGAAGCTTGTGGAGATGTGTGATGGATTAGGTAAGGATGAGGCTCCAGGGCTCGTGTGTCCTGAGGCCGGGCTTGTGCGCCATGGACGTGGTGCTCATCAGGCGTTTTGCCCGCTGTGGAGTTCAGGGCTCAACGTGCTGGTGGAGGTGGGTGTGGTTGGAAGAGCAGATCAGAGTAAGGGGTCCGGGTGTGACCTGCCAGCTGTCGCCTCCTGCATGGCTCCCCTTCTCTTGTTCCTGGCTGCCGTGCAATAGACAGCTGCCCTCTCCCTGGCCTCCTGCCATGATGTTTCTGCCTTCCAGCCAGCCGGCCGTGACCCGAGCCCGTGCGCCACAGTGACTTTCCTCCTTACACTGGGTGTCAGGTACTTTGTCCCAGCCATGGACAGGAATGTGACTAAGACAAGATGTAACCATTAGGACACCTATTTGTCTGTCCGGCCTGATTCACCTGCTTCTCACACTGCACTTGAATAATTCCTGGATGTGAACTCTTCCTTCAGCTCTTTCAAACAATCGGGTTAGATGACAGTAGCCCCTTTAGGCTATGAAATGAACTACCCTATGTATTATTTGCTCAGCATTGCTGTAAGTGGACAGGGTGGGTGTAGGTTCTGGTGTCACCTATACAATTGTTCACAGGGAACTGGTGCTTTTGAGACACTTGACTAGAGATATGTTTCCCTGCTGACAGTCCCCAGGATAATGGACATTTTTCTTTCCTGAGTTTGGATACCATATTTTGGTCATTGTAAGCCTTCTATATAGTTATACATTCTCTCTATGTATTTGAATAATCACATTTTTTCTCAAGGCTAATGCTCTACTTCATGAGAATTTCAGCCTTTCTGAATGCTGAATGCAGTTACTTAAAATTCAAACTATAAAAAGCAGAATCATTTTCTAGCCATTGTGAGAGAGTGAGAAGAATGTAATGATTGGGACTGGGCTCACGAAATAAATGGCCTTCGTCTGTTAAGTAAGGTTACAATATCCTCCATCTCATAGAGATTAAATGAGAAATGAAAGATTAATGTTTATAAAGTACTTTAAATAGTGTCTGGTGAATAACAGCTACTCGATAAAGGCTGCCTATTATTGCATTGGCCCCTATTTGTGTTGGCTTTTATCACACTGACCTCTATGCAGTGCTAAAACTTGAAACTTATCCATAGGGGACATTTCTTGGCAATGTTTTAACTCTCTTTTGCTTCTTTTTCACTTTCTTCCTCTTTATGGTCTGTCAGTAGAGACGATTTTATAGACAGATCACTTCTAGAAAATCTTGTTCTCCCGGCTCATAATTCTAAGCATGGCTCCCCTTCCCAGCCCTACCTGCCGTCCTTCCTCTGACAGGTCTATCCCTGTGCAGTCTCACGCCATTGCTGGAGTGTGCAGTCATGTTCTAGAGTTCTCTTTCCACGGCGATATTTAGCTGGTATCATTAACACTCAGTTATTTGTACTCTTTATCTAATGCCTGGGCTCCTGTAGTAAGTCTCCAGTCCCACCTGCCCAGTATATGATGCAGGCCTAAAAAAAACCAAACAAACAAACAAAAAAAAAATACACTAACTGACAGAACTAAGAGAGAGAAGATATGGTCCCGGGCAACCAAAGCTGGGGCAAGTGACAAAATTTCTCTCTTGTCCCAAACACTGACTTGTACTGGTAATCCATTAGGGTCAAGATGAGCTGTGTGTAGTTTCTACAGAAATTAATGTAAGCCAGGCTCATAAAAGGCAAGACAAAACATTTTTAAATTGGTTGTAGACAAAATATATGGTTGTAATTAGACAAAATATATGGTTGTAATTAGAGCACTGTCCTTCTAGTTAGAAGGTTTTAGTTGTGAGAGTGGAATTTGAGTATGAGTTAGTCTGACCTTGGCCTGTAAGCTTCAGTTAGACTCACTTCTCAAAACCATCAGTCGTGAAGTTAACTCTTTACCCCTTGCTTTGGGTATAATCAATATTATAATCCCCTTCAATTTAAGCTAAATCACTTTTATAAAAACGAAGTGATACATACTCCTGAAGACAAGTTGTGTTTGGTAAATACAACAGCAGAGGCTATTGTGAAGCTCTGGTGCATCAGGATATGGGCTGTGGTGCTGGCCCAGGGGGAGACGTTAGCAGGGCTACAGCACACGGATGTGACAGAAGACTTACCCAGTCTTCTACTGACAGAAGCTCTTGGGGACTCAAACAACAGCAGTCATGGCCTTACCCTTCCAACTGCTCTGAACAGTTGGAAGTGGAGCCTAAGGTACAGCTTTTTTAAAACACGGTATCACAACAATGCATTTCACGTCCA
>PVIR01039784.1:0-13718 GCA_004026965.1 Petromus typicus
CCCAGTATTGTTATGTGGTTACCGGGGAATCGAACCCGGGCCCTTGCGCTTGCAAGACAGGCGCCGGAACCACTGAGCTAACTCCCCGGCCCCGTCCTTTTATCATCTTTGAGTTCCTACTTTTTAAAAACTTAAATTATGGCCTAAGGAATAATAATAATATACTACTAAAATTTTCAGCTAGACTGTAGATTTTATTATTTTTGTCACTTTGAATTTTTTAATTTTAATTTTTGTTATTCAACTCAGTTTTTCAAATTGATGTGATGTTTAAGTAATATACTTTTATTTTCTAGCTATGATTTAAATGATTTAAAAAAATTTTTGACTTCTAACAAGTGCATTGTGAGCAGAGACTATAATCAATAGATAACAGCTACATTGGTGACAGCATATGTAAACAAATTATACATGTGTGCTTTAAGAGATGTTTCCAATCTATAGGTACATATTTCTATATAGAGCTTTTAGATTAAGCTTGGTTAAAATAGTAATCTTTGGGCTGGGGATTTAGCTCCGTAGTTCTGGCACTTGGCTCACAGCCATAAGGTCCTGAGTTCAATCCCTAGTATACTAGTATACCCCCAAAATATAATAATAATCTTCAAAATGTGTTTGTTTTAGCTTTTAAATTCCTAGTTTGACTATATTAAATAGTTTGGTGAATGAGATATCAGGAACCTGTGCTGTATTATTTACCTCATATATAAGTTTATATCACTAACAAAGGCATAAGAAATAAGTGATAAATGTAAAATAGATCTGGTGGAAATTTGATTTTAATAATAGCTTGCAGCACTTATGTAGCCAAAGAGGAAAGTCAAAAATGATAGTCATAGTTCATCTCTTGGATTTTTAAATTTATGTTTTCTTTATAACTGAAAAGTTACAAAATCAGCATCATGCTGAAAGATTTAAAAAGTCTTTTTTTCCTTCCATTTCCATTTAATTATAGGTTCAGATTTTAGTATCTAACACAGACATCAGTAGCCCTGATTTTTTAAGCCCCATTACTTATTATTTAAATTTTGTTTAATCCTCATTAAAGCTTTTGTTTTAAAAATAATTTTAAAATAAGAGAAAATTTACAGAAGTAGAGCAAAGAATTTCCCCGTATTCGCTATTCGGATTCACCAGTTGTAAACATTTGACCATATATGCTTTTTTATCACTCCTCTGTATATTCAGATCGGACATATTTTTGTGGAGAAGTTAGTTACCATCCTCCTCTCTTCCTACATACATTGGTGTATATTTTTCTTTTTTTTTTTTTTAAGGTTTTTTGAGACAGGGTCTCGCTTTTGTAGTTCAGGCTGGTCCTGAGCTCAGCCTCAAACTCACATCACAGCAATCCTCCTGCCTCTGCCTCCCGAGTGCTGGGATTACAGGCATGAGCCACCACGTCTGGCACTGTGGTATGTGGTACTGGTTGCTGCTGGGCATGAGTCTCCACGCCCAGTATTGTTATGTGGCTACCGGGGATCGAACCAGGCCCTTGCACTTGCAAGACAGGTGCCGGAGCCACTGAGCTAAATCCCCAGCCCGGTGTATGTTTTTTCTAAGAGCAAAGGTGCTGGCTGAGCCTCCTGCCTGCTGGCCTCCTTGCCAGCTGTGTATGCACTTATCTATGTCTGTATTTATTTTGAGTCCAGGATGTCCTTGAACCCACTAGTAGCGGAGGCAGGCAGTCCTCCTACTTCAGACTCCAGCATACCAGGAACAAGGTCTGCACTGTGCTCTTGGCTAAAACCCCTCTTCTAATTTATCAAAATCTGGAATACTAACCTTGAAACAATACTGTTTGCCCAATCTGTGACTTCTGTAATAGCCTTCACAATAATTATGTTTTCTAATCTAGAGGCCATTTGGGGATCACATATTGAATTTAGTTTGCTTACAGTTTTCGCCTTAAAACCTGAAATGTTTCTCAGTCTTCTTTTATTTCTCATAACAATTTTTTTTTTTGGTGTGTGTGTGTGTGTGTGTGTGTGTGTGTGTGTGTGTGTGTGTGTGTGTGTGTTATAGTTCAGGCTGGCCCTGAGCTCATCCTCGAACTCACAGCAGTCCTTCTGCCTCTGCCTCCCAAGTGCTGGGATTACAGGCATGAACCACCATGCCCAGCACTGTGGTACATGGTACTGATTGTCGTGGGACATGAGTCTCTACAGCCAGTATTGTATGTGGTTACCGGGGATCTAACCTGGGCCCTTGCACTTGCAAGTTAGGTGTCAGAACCACTGAGCTAAATCCCTGGCCTTCTTGTGTTTGTTTTTGTGGTGCTGGGGATCAGTCCCAGGGCCTCTTATTGGTGCTAAGCAAATGCTCTTTCAGTCGAACTATGTTCCCAGTCCCAACATTAATGCTCTTGAACAGTGACCTTCAATTTTGGATTTCTCTGATATTTACTTATTAGATTTAGATTTTACATTTTGGCCAGAAAATAACTCAGAAACGATATGTTATCCATCTTAGTCCCTTGAAGAGACTATAATGAATTTGTGCCATTTTTGGTGATCATTTGTAACTTTGATCACTTGGCTAAAGTTGTATGGGTCACATTTCTCCACTGGAAAGTTTGCATATTTAATAGGTATCTTGTGGGGAAATAATTTCGAGACTATGTGGAGATCTTGTTTTTGCCATAGTTTCATCAACCACTTTTTTATTGATGATTCTTGCTTTTTTGGTTATTATGATAGTTATAAAATATAGGTTTTACTATCATTTGTTTATATTTGAGTTGACATTTTGCAAAGGTCTTTTCCTTATTTTCTGTTATCTTCAGTAATCTTTTCTTATTTTAGTCATGGATTTATAAAAATGTGAATAGAATGTATGTTAGTGCTCAGCTATCCTAAATTGCCTACTCATACTGCGTACTTTTGACATTTTTATCATTTAAAAGAGTTCTTTAGGTACAATAAAATGTTGTGGGTTTTTATCTTATACATTTTTTGTCTTTAATAATCAGCTAGTTCGCCAAGAAGCCTTGGTGTTTCTGTGGATTACGGAAAGAGCATAGATAGTATTTCAAAGTTCAGGCTCTACCAGTTGTGAGCTGAGTTGACCTGATCAAATTCCATAACTGTTTTAAAATCCAGTTTTCACCTGGAAAATGGGAATTAAAAACAGTATATATCTCCCAATTGTGAGGACTAGACAGTTTATCTAGAGAGGAGTGCGTGTTACTGATTAAATGATATAAATGTTACCTATTATTATTGTTACATTACTATTCCCTCTTTTTCCCTTTAACAGGATATTCTTTTAAAGAATTATTGAAGACGAAGTTTTTTATTTTGCTTGTTTTTAATGGCTTTGTAGAATCTTAAATAGAATACAGCTTGACATGACGACAAAAAATGTAAGTATTTATAAAATTTTTAATATGTTTTTTAAAATAAGCTATGCTTTTTTCCATACATAACTATTTTGATTAGTCAAACTTGATTTACTAGCATGGATTTACGGTTGTTTTTGGTTTTGGTTTAAAGTAGGAGATGAATTGCAATACTGCTGATTATGGAACTCTAGTGGACATGACACATTCTTGTAAATTATTGCCAACTTGTTCCTTCTCAGCAGCTGCAAAATTGCTCTTGCCAGAAAATTTCCCGCCCACTTTCTCTTTTGGACACAGTGACAAATTAGTTTTGATTTTTGCTAGAGACCATATTGAAGAAGTCACTGGTGTCTTCAGCTTGATCTTTTTCCTTTGCATTTACTCAGGGAAATGTGTATTCTCAGATGTTACTCAGAAGAAGTTTGTTATCTTCCCTGAGTGGTTCCTGCAGGAACATGAGCTAGACTTTATATGTTCTGGAGAAATTTGTCAATTTTTACCTCCTGTTTGAGGATATAATTTCTGAAACTTCTTCTTTTCAAGTATTTGTTTCCATTTGTAGAGAAGGATTATGTCACAAAACAGTACCACATAGAGGGAAGTAATTTATTATGATTTCTTTATCATTCACAGATTATTTGTAGAAATGTTTGATTGGAAATTTAAAATGAAAGCTTTATTTTATTTCTTTTGAGACAAGGTCTCACTTTGTAGTTCAGGCTATCCCTGAGTTCATTATGGCTAACTTTCAATTCATAGCAATCCTCCTGCGTGTGCCTCCCAAGGGCTGGGATTACAGGCGTGAGTCACCATGTCCGGCATTGTATTGTTTGGTTCCTGGGGATTGAACTTGGGACCTTACACTTACAAGGCAGGCGCCAGAACCACTGAGCTAAATCCCCGGCCCCTAGAAGCTTTATTACAAAGATGCAGAGATGATTCCAAGAATTTGAGAGCAGGAATTTTGATAGGCGCTGTTGTGGTGTGTGTCTGGATGTCCCTCCAGAGACTCATGGTGTCACAGGTGGAGCTGTATGGAGGTGGCTAGATGTAGAGTGTGTGACACTGGGACTGATGGTGCTGCTAGGATGCAGGGTGCCCCACCGGGGGTGTGAGGGCTGCTGGCCCTAAGGGGAGCCTGATAGAGTATAAGGGACAGAGGGGGCGTCTGCACTTGTCACTACTTGTTGCATATTATTCATAACTTCGCTGCTTTGCTGTCTTCAGCCTGCCATGAAGTCTTTCTCCTCGGTGGTGCCCTCTGTCACACCCTGCCTCAGAGCCAGCTACGTATGAACCTCTACAGCCTTTGAGCTCCAATAAACTCTCCCCCCTTTAACTTTAGGTGTTGGGTATTTTGTTTCAGCAAGAAGAAAAATAACTAAGACAAGCCCAGAAATTGGAAATGCACCAGGAAAAAAAACCCTGTTTTTGTTTTTGGTATGAGGGATCGAACTCATGACCTTGCACTTGCAAGGCAGGCACTAGAACCACCGAGCTGAATCCCTGGCCCTTTGCACCAGGAATTGAAGCAGTATTTGGTTTCTCTGTCTCATCTCTCTCTCCTTCCTGGTGTGCAGCTGCTCCGTTTCTCCTGCTCTTCTCTCTCCTGCAGATCCGCCTCCCCAGTTCCCTAGGGACCCTCTCACCCTCTCTGTCTCCTGGATAAGTGACCAGCCTGTTCAGAGAGAGCCTGATACATCCATTCTCAGCCTCCTTGAGAGGAACCTTGGCATAGCTTGCATCTCATAGCTATTAGTAGTTTTTTTAAATAGGACTGGGAGGAGCCAGTGTCACATTGTGTAGAATGGCTCCCGGGGCCATAGTATGTTGGGAAACATAATAAAAGACTTCCTGTAAGTCATACAGCTCTAAGTATTACCCATTTTGCTCTAAAGAATAACATTAAGAAAAAGAAACCTTTTACAGGGCCGGGAATTTAGCTTAGTGGTTCCAGTGCCTGTCTTGCAAGCGCAAGGGCCGGGTTCAATCTTCTCTGTCCCCCCAGTGGTAACCATGGAGATTCACACCCAGCAGCAATCAGAACCACATCCAGGGTGGTAGCTCACGCCTGCAATCTTGGGAGGCAGAAGCAGGAGGATTGCTGTGATGTGAGTTTGAGGCTGAGCTCAGGGCCAGCCTGAACTACAAAGTGAGACCCTGTCTCAAAAAAAAAAAAAAAACAACCAACAACAACAAAAGAAACCTTTTACATACATTATAGTAGCCCTCCTTTCTTGTGGTTTTGCTTTCCACAGTTTGATAGTTACCTAAGGTCAACCACAGTCCAGAAATGCGTGGAAAATTCTAGAAGTAGACAGTTCATGAATTTTAAGTTGTGTTCCATTCTGAGTAGTACGGTCGAATCTTGCACCATCCCCCTGGGATGTGAATCGTCCCATTGTCCAGTTCTCCGTGCTGTCTATGCCATCCGACCTTTAGTCACTTAGTCACCCACTCAGTCCTCACATCAACCGTTGAGGTAGGTATCTGAGGGCTTGTGTTACTCCGTGATGGCCCCAAAGTGCAGAATGGTGATGCTGTTGATGCAGATATGACAAACTGAGCTGCAAAGGTAAAAGTACAGTAAGATACTGGAGAAGGGAGAGGCCACCCTCACATAACCTTTATCATAATGTATCATTGTAGTTCTTCTACTATTAGTTATTGTTAATCTCTTATTGCACCTAATTTTTAAGTGAAGTTATTATACATATGTATGTTTAGGAAAAATACAGAGTTTGGTACAGTCTCTGGTTTCAAGTATCCACTGGGATCTTGGAATGTACCCCTTTTGGGTAAAAGCAGATTGCTGTATCTATTTTCTTATCCTGGGTTATAATGCAAAACTTTGAAGACAGTATTTTTTTGAGGGAGGGAGACAGGATCTTGCTATGTACTGGCCTTGAACTCACTGTGTAGCCCAGGCAGGCCTCCAACTCATGATGATCGTCCTGCCTCGTTCCCCCAAGTGCTGGGATTTACACCATACCTGGCCTAAACACAGTTTGAACATTCATTAGCATCTGTACTCAAGTACAGATTTTGTTTTATTATCATTTAGCAGCAGTCATGAGGATTTGTTGAGTAATTAGCATATAGCACCAAGCAAAGGTTGGAGACTTCTCAGTTTTTGACTCATGTAACTGTGCAATAGCTGTGTTGAGTAATGAGAAGAGGAAGCCTTGGAGTGGTACTGGGTCTTGTGGCAACTCGGAAGTTTTGTTTTGAACATATTAAAGTTGAGGAACCTACAAATATTCAGGTGGAGATACTGGCTTGGCAATTTGATTAAAAACAAAGTAAGACAAAAAACAAGCTCAGAGTAACACCTCATAATTTCAGACGCATTTCATATTAACATTATTTTAAAATAGTGAAACTATGTCTGATTACATAAGGAAAGCACAGATGGAGAATGCAAGATGGACCCAGGTCAGAGCACAGGGCTTCTCTAACCTAAACATAAGGAGAGGCAGAAGCAGCAAAGAAAATACAAAGAATGGCAAGTAGAACAGGAAGAAATTGGTGTCATCCTGCTGATTTCAAAGCCCACTGAAAAAAAATGTTTCAAAAAGGGACTGATCATTTGTGTCCTGTGTTCGTGACATATGGGTGACCCGTAGGTGCGGAAAATACTGCCTGTTTAGGGAGGTTCATTAAATATATATTTAAATATTTACATTTTTAAGTTCTGTTTTTCATGTTGCGTCTCTGAGAATAGTTTTTGTAAGGAGTAACTTTTGCCTTCTCTGTGCTGTACTAGGCCTACTGTGGCTAGAAATGATTAAAAATCCCACTTAAAACAACTTAAGGAGCCAGGTATAATAGCGCACGTCTATAATGTCTGTACTCAGGAGGCTGAGGCAGGACAATTGTGAGCCCAAGGCCAGGCAGGTGACACATAGCAAGATCCTGGCTGAAAATAAACAAAAGCAGTGTAGGGCAAAAAGTGAAATGTATGGATTTCTGTAATTAAGAGCTTGGCCTATTATGGTTTCCAATATATCTGAATCCATCAGGGTATCAAATGATAGTGTCAAGGTCATGGTGGGGCGCTTCCACCTCGTGACTCTTTACGTAGTGATATAATAGTCTACCTTACAGGGTGGCGGGGAACTTTTGTAGTATTTCTGTCTCACATTCCATGCAGGGCCTTTGGTTGACCCTGCTGGCCTCACTGAGACAGTAGAGAAGGACGTGCCCAGCCCTGCGCCCTGGCCCTGAGCGTGTTCTCATTACCACGCACAGGCAAGCCTTTAGTGGTAACATTCCCGCCAGAGATACAGGGTGTGTGGGATAGAGCATCTTGTAAAAGGAAGACATGAGGAGCTGGCAATATATTATTTGTATGTGGAATAAAATTTTTATAGATAGTTTGTGGGATCCAGTGATAGTCTTCTAGACCGAAAATATAAGTGCATTCTAATTTAAGCTCACTTAGTATGCAAAAGCTTAAAATATAATTGAGTTTTTTTTTTTAATTTTGTCAATGGAAAGCTTTTATTTTCTATATAAGCTATAATAGTGATTACAAAGAAAATTAAAAATACCAAGAAAGAAAAAAAAACTTAATCGGGCATGGTGGCCCTTGCTGTAATCTCAGCACTGTGAGAACCGGAGGTAGAAGGGTAACAAGTTCAAGCCCAATTTGGGCAATTTAGTGAGATCCTGCCTGGCCACGCCCCCCGCCAAGAGAAAAGCTGGATGTAGCTCGTGGAGAAAGTCCTGGGTTCGGTTCCCAGTAACCCCCCACCCCCATTAGCCTAAAGATTTTTATCCAAATTTTTTTTGGAAAAAAATCTAGTATATCCACTGTGTAACTATTCTACTACTTATATATATATCTGATTGTGTTACGTACTTAAAATGTGCACAATAAATTATTTCTCCGTAAATTTGAAAAAGGAATACATAGAAGACTTTTTGCTGGACCTGATTAAGTATAGAAGTGTTTCATGAAATATGCATAAACTTTTTTCTTGGTGTTCAGTAAGATATAGGTCCTTTTTAAATAGAATAAAAAATAGTTTATAGTTTTAAATGCCTTTCCTAGTCAGCATTTTCTACTTTCAAATAATGTACTTCTCTTTTAGACTTTAAACTGCAAAATATTTATGAGACCGAAAGACTGAATACTTTCAAGGTTGTGTTAGATAGATTTGGAGAGTACTTACATAAGTGTTAAACACAGGTATCCCCTTCCCTAGAGAGACCCAAGTTAGCAGCATGAAATTGATCCTCAGTTGATCTTTCTCTGAGTGATCAGAGTATGATTTGTTGTTTGTGAAAATGCGCGTGTACAGCTGCTCAACAAGTTTGTGAACCAGTTTGCTGATTACTCTGCAGAAGTTGGACGTGAGGAGCAGGTGTACAGCATAACAGCAGCTCTGTAACGGATGACTCTAATGTCGGCATGTGGTTGAAGTTGAGGTTTTCTTGCTGTTATTGTCTCATTTTAACAAAATCACTAAATAAAATGTTCTTTTTGAAGTTATACATTAAATGCTTATGTTGTATCAAGCATGGAGTGAGTATATTAAAGGCTGTTGTTGCCTTTGTTGCTTTCTTTTTAAAGTAGAGAACAGACTTGTCTTTCCCTTTTTATAGCAGAATAGTTTTAAAAGAGGAGCTTTTCATTGATAGATTGAGGTTCTTAGGATCGAATCTAGGACCTTCCACTGAGTTACATCCTCAACTCTTTTTTTTTTAAATTTTGAGGCACGGTCTTGCTAAATCCCTGAGTTGTCCAGGCCTGGCTCACACTTGCAACCTTCCTGCCTCAGCTTCCTAAAGTGCTGAGATCACAAGCTTGCCTGCCTCAAAAATGGGAACATTTTAGTGATGACAGTATATTCTTCAACAGATGTTCAACAAATTAAATATTTAATATTAGATTTGTGAGAAGTTTTTTTGTTTTGTTTTGTTTTGTTTTGTTTTTTTGAGACAGGGTCTCGCTTTGTAGTTCAGGCTGGCCCTGAGTTCAGCCTCAAACTCACTTCACAGCAATCCTCCTGCCTCTGCCTCCCAATTGCTGGGATTACAGGCATGAGCCACCACGCCCGGCACTGTGGTATGTGGTTCTGATTGCTGCTGGGCGTGAGTCTCCACACCCAGTACTGTATGTGGTTATCGGGATTGAACCAGGGTCCTTGTGCTTGCAAGACAGGCACAGAACCACTGAGCTAAATCCCTGGCCCTGCGAGAAGTTTTGAAGAGTCATGATATGTGGCTATTTGTTACAAATTTTGTTGGAAAGCGAAGACTTTTTTTTTGTGGTACTCAGGCAGGCATGGCAGCCCTGAGCCACATCTCCAGCCAGAAGAGAGACTTCTGATATTGTTCTTAGAAGAACTAGACAAGGGCCGGGGATATAGCTCAGTGGTTCTGGCGCCTGTCTTGCAAGCGCAAGGACCCAGGTTCGATCCTCGGTAACCACATACAATACTGGGCGTGGAGACTCACCCCAGCAGCAACCAGTACCACATACCACAGTGCCGGGCGTGGTGGCTCAAGCCTGTAATCCCAGCACTCGGGAGGCAGAGGCAGGAGGATTGCTGTGATGTGAGTTTGAGGCTGAGCTCAGGGCTAGCCTGAACCACAAAGCGAGACCCTGTCTCAAAAAGCCTTAAAAAAAAAGAACTAGACAAAGCTGTTTCTGCGTCATTATATAGATTAATAAGCTATTTTTAGATATTTTAGTCTAAGCTGTTGCCATAAAAATTTGTTGATAGTAGATTCCATTTATCTAATATCTGTTACGTTGAAATTACTTATGAATAATATCACCGGAAATATTATCTCCAGAGCTACTTCTGGTGATATACCGCTCCACAAAAAGCAACAACTTTTAAGAATTAATTAGCTCTGATATTTTGAAATTGTAAAGTATTATATGAATCCTTATGAAGAGTGAATAATTTAAAATAATGAAGTTTTTACAAAATTATGTGTGCACATTTAGTAAGTTTTAAAGATATGCGTGCTTTAAAGTCCTTTCGGATTATTGAAGATCTGATATAAAGCATGGTGACAGTAGTTTAAAATACTGTATTGTATATGCTTGAGATAAGCTGTGAGAATAGCTTACTTTGCTTGTAGTTCTGGGGATCAAACCCAGGGCTTCGCACTTCCTCTTCCGTGGAGGTGCGCCCCGTTGAGGGTAGATCTTAAGTCTTACATGTGTACCTCCACATAAAGACAGTAGATAGGTTAGTGAGCATGATTGTGGGGATCAGTTCACAGTGTAAACACTCATTGAAACATCAAGTTATATATCTTAAATCTATAGTTTTGATATGACCATGATAGCTCCAAAATGCTAGTTTTTAGATATCTGTTCAGTGGGGTAGTGCCTTGAAAATAATGTTTGTGGTATTAAATTAGAGATTTTAATGTTATAAACTTGTGATATTTCAAGATTACAAACTTCTGCTGCATAAAACAATCATCTAATAGTAATTGTAGAGCCATTTATTGAGCTTGTTTTATGCCAGATTTTCAGAAATGGAGGGTTTTTTTTTTTTTCCCCCTGGACTCACTAGCAAATTTATAAAGCTTTGTCTTATGATAGTACTGTATGGAGTTGTGATGCCAAGTAGTCCTATCAACATTATATTAAGTGAAATAAATGATCTCAAAGTAAATTTATAAATGCATACCCTATTTGAAATCATCCCTGAAATACCATACGAACCAATAATGCCTGTTAACATAGATTGAGAGTATATGCCAAGTGACACGTAGTATGCTTAATGTGGGTTGCTCATGTAATCTCTATAACAGTCTAAATTGGTAAGTACTGGTATAATCTAGTATGCAGATAAAGAAATTGTATGACTTGAGCAAGGACCCCCACCTTTATAAACTACAGTGCAAACCCGAATAATTCATCAAACTTCCTTACGTGTCATAGTGTCAGAAAGCATTATAAATAATGATTAAGAACATTAAAAATTAAGGGCATTTTTTGTGTGTGTGATTAGAGATTAAATTCCAGGCTTCACACATGTTAAGCATCTGTGTAAGTCATTGATTTGCAGCCCCAGCACTCAGGAAGGAAAGTTTTTGTGTGTGTGTTGCTGGGAATTAAACAGGGCCTACTAGACAAGGACTCTGCTATGGAGCCACCTGTTTTTATATATTATTATTTCTTTTTCTCCTTTCTCTTTTTCTGTCTCTGTTTCTCTCTGTCTTTCTTTCGAACAGTGTCTTGTTGTGTAGTTCAGGCTGGCCTTGGCTCATTTTGTAGTAGAGGCTGGCCTCACACTTAATGGTAATCCTCCTGCCTCAGCCTCTTGAATGCTAGGATGACAAGTATCAAGTTTATACCACCAACCTCCTTTTCTTTCTTTTTCTCTGTTTTTTGTTTGAGGCAGGGTCTCACTTTATAGTTCCGGCTGGCCCCAAACTCTCTGTGTAGCCCAGGCTAGCCTCAGGCTCACAGCAATCCTCCTGCCTCTGCCCTCAAGTGCTGGGATTATAGACGTGAGCCACCATGCCCGGCATTGTGGTATGTGGTACTGGGAATTGAACTCTAGACCTTGTGCTTGCAGGCAGGCTGTGAAACCATTGAGCTAAATCTCCCTCCACTCTTACCCTACACTCCTTTTTTTTTTAATTCTGAGGAGAGAGTCTCACTGAATACCCTGAGTCCACTAGAATTTGTGGTTTTCCTGCTTCAGCCTGCTAAGTAGCTGGGATTATGGGCATGTACCACCATGCCCTGCTTAATTAATTCATTTTCGTATGACTGTATATAACATTAGATATGGACCTCTGGTGGAAGGTATAAGTTAGCGTATGAAGTGATCCTGTAACATTGAAGGTGTTATTTTTAATTTCTAAAACTGTTTTATTCAGGTTGGTTTGACTTCCACAAATACAGAACTAAGAGGATTTATAGATCAGAATCTCAGTCCAACAAAAGGTAAGCATTATTAAGTAAAATTTTTCTGAATTTAATATCATCTCTTTTGTTTTATAAACTGTGCTACAAGAATTACTTTATGGCTCAGTTTGCTGCTATCCAAGTATAATCAAGGCCAGTCTGAACTGCATAATGAGACCCTGTCTCAAAAAAAAAAAAGAATTGTTTCATGTATAATATTAGTGTGCCATCATATACCAAATAACGCATGTCGTACGCATGTCAGTTACCACTGAGATATGGGGAGGTTTTGTGTGATTTTTTTTTTTTTTTTTTTTTTTTTAGGTTTTTTGAGACAGGGTCTTGCTTTTGTGGTGTAGGCTGGCCCTGAGCTCAGCCTCAAACTCACATCACAATCCTCCTGCCTCTGCCTCCCGAGTGCTGGGATTACAGGCGTGAGCCGCCACGCCCGGCACTGTGGTATGTGGTACTGGTTGCTGCTGGGTGTGGGTCTCCACACCCAGCATTGTTATGTGGTTACCGGGGAATCGAACCCGGGCCCTTGCGCTTGCAAGACAGGCGCCGGAACCACTGAGCTAACTCCCTGGCCCTTGTGTGATTTTTTTTAACATCTCTGTCCCAAGGTCTTTCCTCAATGATCTTATTACAAATGAAAATACTTAGACTACTTTTTTTGTAATTTTCTTATTTAAGAATCCTGCTTTGAAGTGGTTTAACTTGTAAGGAATTACATTAAAGAAAAATTATATCCTTGTATTTTTCCCTATATATTTTCATACATCATACTTGGTTATGGTATGTACAATAATGCCACAATATGTATGTATGTGTGTATATATGTATATATATATAAATATATAATCACTCTATATTGTTTGCTGGTTTTTTCAAAAAGGATTTTTGTGCCTAAATTCATAAAGGCTTTTTTGTTGTTTTGGTCTTTTAAGATAGGGTCTCACTAGGTTTTCTATGTAGGCCTTGAACTCATGTATAACCGAGACTGGCCCTGAACTTATTTTGATCCTCCTCAGAGCTGGGATTATAGGCATACACCACCAAACCTACCTATAAAGGACTTTTTTTTTTTGAGACAGAGTCTCGCTTTGTAGTTCAGGCTGGCCTGAGCTCAGCCTCAAACTCACTTCACAGCAATCCTCCTGCCTCTGTCTCCCAAGTGCTGGGTTTACAGGCATGAGCCACCACGCCCGGCACTGTGGTATGTGGTACTGGTTGCTGCTGAGCGTGAGTCTCCACGTCCAGTATTGTATGTGGTTACCGGGGAATCGAACCCGGGCCCTTGCGCTTGCAAGACAGGCGCCGGAACCACCGAGCTAACTCCCCGGCCCATATAAATATAAAAGACTTTTTTTTTGAGACAGGGTCTCACCATGTAGTTCAGTCTGAGCTTCAACTCACTATGTATGCAGGCTAGCCTTGAACTCACGGAGTCCTGCCTCTGCCTCCCAAGTGCTGGGATTACATTAA
>PVIR01039785.1:0-13716 GCA_004026965.1 Petromus typicus
GTTCCAATCCCTTAAGTATCATCATAAACCAAGAAACAAAGAAATCTCACTGCATCGAGTTTTCCATCTGCAATTCTTTTTAGATAATCACGATGCAGAGGACACATGTTTTTTCAATATGTATTACTACTTCACACTCACAGTTACTTAAATCTGGCCTTTCTTACCAATGTTAATGTAATCATAATTACAAATAACAGAAAATATGAGTCATTATTTAATAAAATAATAGCACAAGAACCATCAGTTTTGTTAATGTAAGTTTAGTATCTCAAGACAATGAATCTTTCAAAAAGAAAAAATAATAAACAATAAGCACTTTCAATATTAAAATGACTCTTCTTGGCACGAATGTCCTAATACCTAAAATTTCTTATGCTATTCACTACTAAACTCCAGGAAATACAATTAACTGTCACTTTCGGGGGAGTGGAGGGGTGCAGTACCAGGGATCAAACTCAGGACCTTACACTTGCCAGGTAGGCTCGGTGCCACTGAGCTACATCCTCAGTCCCCTCACCCCTTTTTTCTGAAAGAGGTTTTTGGTTCTTTGGATTTTTTGCCATGTATCCCAGGTTGGCCTCAACCCTACAGAATCCTCCTGCCTCAGCCCCACCCCAGCACTGGGACTGCAAGTGTGCGCCATGAAGCCTGGCCAAACTGTGATTTTTAACATCAGAGAAAGGTATTAGGAGTCTACAACTCCTAAATAACATTTTTTCTAGATACCTACGTCAACTGTGTCCTAGTGTTTAATAAATGAAACACCCTAAATTGATTTTGGAACTCAATCCTAACTCTACAAAATCATCTGAAGTCATTCTCATTGCAGCCTCTAGCACTACTGCACGTTTTAAGTAATTTATATTTTTATTTCTATTCAAGAAAGCACAAATCACTACTAAATTCTGATATATGGGAAACATTTCCTTTTTCTTTTGGGGGCTTGGGGATTGAACTGAGGGCCTTGCACAAACTAAGCACACACTCCAACACTAAACTGCAACTTACCCCCAGCCAAGAACATTAAATTTTGATTTGTAAGAAAAGAAATTATAAAAACATTGGCTTGTCGAGAATGAGCTTTATTTCCTCAATTTGTAAGTGTTCTTAAAAATCAGTAAGTAAACATCCACCAGAATAAAAAGAAAACCAAGGCAAATATATTAAACATGTCATAAGGATTATCTAAAAACAAAATATTTTTATAAAGTTCAGAATAACAGCAATGTAAAATATAAACACTTGACATGTAATAACGAAACATTAACAAAACAATGAGAAAATGAAGCAATAATTAATAGTATTGAAACTACCAATTTGGAGAAAACATTTAGGTTCTCATTTTATGCCTATGCGAGATTAGGTAAAAGGTTAAATTTATTTAAAGCTAACTTAGAAAAAAGTGTTACATCGGTTTTTTTTTTTTTTTATGTTTCTAAGAAGAAGACGACATAAGATCAACACCACAAAAGTATGTTAAAAAATTTGATCACATTGACTTTTAAATTGTCTTTAAACATTCACAAATATGGCCTGGACAAAAAATTCACAAATACATCTATTAAGCATAATAATTTTTTTAAAAAATAGTACAATGTGTCCTATTCTTTCATCTTCTATCCAGTATTGGCAGCATACAGAGCAACAACACACTTGGATAGGAGCATAAACAGAACCTTCAATAACTACTGTGGTAGTATGTTCACCATACCTTAAAATGCACCCAAAAGGTCCTTTCTTCAGTATGTACTTGAAAGAAGATATATACTGGACACTCTATGTTATGTTCTCCCCATTATTCACATTCTCAAATAGTGCAACAATAGGATACATGTGCATGAAACATCACACACTTATTATTGTTGTTGTTATTTGCAACAATCTCAAAATAGTTTAAGCTGGTCTTCAACTCAGGATGTAGCTCAGGCTGGCCTCAAACTCTTGGGAATCCTCCTGCTTCAGAGATGGGATTATAGATTTGGACCACTATGCCTGACTCATATATGTAATAATGGCTGTTAAGCCTCATGAGAACAGGAAATTGTTACCTAATATTAAAAAGTAGAACATTAAAATAAATGTTTTATCTGCAGGTATGTAAAAAATTCATTTTAAAATAGTGGAAGAAATACATCAAAATGCTAATAAGGGTAACATTAATTCACATGATTCAAAGTCCTCCCTCAAATCAGCCTTTAAAAATCAGAGAAATATATATATACTTTACACCTGGGTCAAGTACTATTTATCCCAACCCTACCCATGAAGAGAACATAAATCAAACCAGAAGGCCAGCAAAGAAAGAAACAAAACTCAAAATGAAACATTTGTTAGCTCCAGAAATCTAGCTGGATTAAGGATAGAGACTTAGTATCTGGGTTCAAAACTGTAGAACTAATAAATCTTAAAGACAAGTCACTTTCTAATTCTAATTACCTGCTTTATTAATTCACTCATAAATAAACGTGCCACTGTTTTAACTCGTAATATATTACTGATAGCAAACTAGAAGAGTGTCATGTGGAATGTAATCCCTTGTACTATTAAATAGATGAAAGCAATAAAATAAAGGAAATTCCATACATAATAACAACATTTTTATTTGAAATCATTAAAGAAAGTCAAATTTTCCAGAAAACAGGGAACTTACTGCAATAACAAAGCCTTAAATGTTTACTTTCATAACAATCTTTTCAAAGACACTGATTTCAAACTTCCTTAAGCACAATGACTCAAAGTTTACTCACGACTGAGGTTACCATTATGACACAATAACAACAAAACTATACTACAATATGGTTGATTCCCTTTGGAATTAAGTGATTGCAGAGGTATATGTCTTCATGCAATAGTTTTCAAACCTTATTCTTCTACAGTTTCACCTACTTTTTAATAATTTTTTCTGGAAATAACACGACATTTCTACATGTGTGTCTAACTCCAAGGGTCAACACTATAGACTTTCACTTGTGGACTAACTCCATTTAATAGTTTCTGAACAAAGGCCAAAGATTTGCAATACTTTTCAGTCTACAACTGACTCCATATATGAAAATTGTTCCATAAGACTATACCATGTAGTCCTAGCACTGAGGCAGGAGGATCATTACAAATTCGAGGCCAGCCAGAGCTACACTGTGAGTTCAAGGCCAGCCCGAACTACACAGTTAAGCCTTTGTAAAGATAAAAAGAAAAAGACTACATCACCTACTTGTGCTACAGTATCTTTGTTTTGCTGACATAACAATGAAAGCTGACACTGCAATTCTCTGCATGCATGCCCCTCACTCAGCAGTGCTGACACTTGGGCTAGATATTCTGAAGACTCCAGTCCTTTTTATGTCCAGGATCTCTGCTATGTTTGAGAAGGCAGAGATCACTCAACCTCAATAAATGTTAGGTGAACTTCTGACTCAACTTATAAATATACTCATTTTCAAAAACACAAAGTAAAGGAGCATTTCCTCAGGGCAAGTTACTGAACTCACTTGTCTCTGACAATTCAAAAATTTCTCACATAAAGGAGACAGAATATCTGAAAAAAACAAACAAAAAACAAAGTTGAGGACAGATTCAAACAAAAGAAACAAAGAGGTATGGCCATTTGTCCATGGGTTTAGAAGACTTAGATGACTCCAGGAAATATTTATTTACGGTGTTTTCAGTGGTTGTCAGAGTACTAACTACGGAAATTGGCCCCACAGGGTAAATCACACCTTCATCAAACAGTTATAGAAACTAGTTTTCTAGACATTATTCCAACTGAGTTTTCACAGGAAAAAATTTTAAGTACCATAAAGTATACTTTCATGGATATTTTTAGCCAAGTAATTGACTATAATCTCTTTGGATTGAAAAAGTAACTATTAAAATTTACATTCTTGATGTAATTAATAAGGAACAATTACTGTACTGTGTAGCTTACAAAGTTACAAATTCTTTAAGCAAGGATATTAGACTTTTAGAGAAAAAAATTTGAGAGGACAAATTACTGTTATATTATCTCTCATTACTTCCATAACAGTTGAGAAAAAGAAAACAAATTTTCTTGGTTAAGTTTTACTCGGACAAATTCCGATTATATAAAGTACTTTTCTCTGCTTCCTTGGACTTTTTTTTTTTTTAGGGCTTTTTTTTTTTTGAAACAGGGTCTCACTTTGTAGTTCGGGCTGATCCTAAACTCAGCAAGCCTCCTGCTTCTGCCTTGCGAGTGCTGGAATTCCAATTGTACCGAGGACTGTAGTATGTGGTTTCTGATTGCTGGTGGGTGTGAGTCACCATACCTGGCATTGTTGTATGTGGTCACTGAGGATCAAACTGGGACTTTGCGCTTGCAAGGCAGGCACCAGAATGAACCACTCAGCTAAATCCTCTGCCCTTTCCTTGGACTTTCGCAACGTATTTCTTTCTACCCAGAACTTTGAAATAATGTCTGTGAAATTTACGGCTGGTAATTCCAAGACCTACTACCAAAAATATTTACCAATGAAAAGTTGAGTTGGAAGTGGCAGTGTCCACTCTAATTACCAACATTCTAGGAAACTGAGACAGAAACATCAAAGATTCAAGCTTAGCCCAGGAAATTTGATTTAATGAGACCTTATGTCAAAAACATTTCAAAAGGTCTGGGGACACAGCTCAGTGCAAGGCCCTGGGTTCAATCCCCAGTACCCTAATTTTTAAATCTTTGTTTCACATGGACTTTTTGTGCCATGCTACCAACACCCTAAATCATTTCTAACTCAAAAAATAACAGCACCATTACTACAGATATATTCACTGGAGTATGTCACCAAAAATCTACATAAATCCAAGCAAGCAATTCAATACAGAGTTCTGTTAACAGGAGTGGGTCACAGAGTAAAAATTTAACAGTGGAAAACCACCAATTGCTCATGTTGTGGGAGTATAACAGACCACTTTGTCTCCTTCATTAAAAACAAGACAAAAAAACTTAAAACATGTAAGCCATCTGCAAAAAGTACGTACTTAATGGCCAGAGATCTAAAACTGAAAGTAACTTAGTGGCAACATGTAACAGGGCAGGCATGTTTTAACTTCATGCAATTCTCTGTAGTTAAGTGTGAAGGTAAAAAATACTATCGTAGTATTAGCTGGCTATCTGATTAGTTCTACAATCAACTCCCCACCCTAAATACTAAATATATCCAAACACTGATGAAAGACATGAAAAAACAACGGTATATGGTAAATTCACTTGTGAAAATATATTGAGAACTGCAGAAAAATTAACTTGACTTCAAATTTATTTATGAAAGAAATCAGCCCAAACTTTGGTACAAAGTTTGAGGTATAATTTTGATTAAAAATTTTCCATAAAATGATCTACTATTACCGTCGATATGTACCCTGGAATATCCATCCCTCAACATCAAAGATGGCAACCTCAGTAACACACCAATAATCAGAACCCCGACGTTTACTGAGTTCTTCAGCACGTAAATGATTAAACGCACGATTTTATTTTGTCCTCCGATACTGTCAGATCAGACCTACCAAGGTCTCTCCAAAAACTGCCTCAAGTTAGTGTAAATGCAACCAGGGTGTTTGAGCCGTTATCAACAGCCACATAAATGGGAGCAAACGCTAGCTGGAGGGAAGAGACGGACCACGTCCCGTTTTAGGCGACTGGAGAAAGCTACTGCAGCAACAAGGGCGACAGAACGATTAACAGGTCTGGGCTACTTTAGAAAACTGCCAAGAAGGCGAGGAACTGACGCAAACGTTTGGAAGTCAGAGGAACAGGATCCACGGGCTCTTCCCGCTGCGCCAACCCGCAGCGGACTGGGGGAGCGGGGCGGGAGGGCCAGTCCCCGCGGGGCGCGCCCGGGGAGGGGTGCACACGCGTCTGCAGGTGGCGGGGCGCCCACAGGGCGGGGGTCCGTGTCGCCTTAACCGGGTCACTGTATTCCCTTCGAGATTAGGGGACGCTGACACAGCACGTGCCCCGGCCCCTCCCTAACAACTTGCCTGGTCCAAAGAGCTGTGGGTCCCAGGCCCCCGGAACCCCAGGCTCCGCCATCCAGGACAACTGCTCTGCCAACAAGGTCCCGCGAGAATCGGGAGATCTCGCGATACAAAGCACAACGCCTCTCGCGAGCTTCCTCTAGAACTAACATGGCGGTAGGGGAAAAGTCAGTACTTCAGAACTTTACGAAGTATCTACCTGAAGGAGTGCAGAACGTGTGAAACACTGAAAGAATAGGAAGTGCTTTCCGCCCTCTAGACTGCCGCCTCGTCCCGGGATCAAGAACACCACCAGCAAACGTGCCTAAGGCTTCCAGTGGTCCCGGCCAACCCGCACAGCACATCCCTCCGGTTCCCCAGCAGCTCTACCGGTCACGTGGCAGTCTCTGGCCGACCTGCGCGTCACGTGGGCCACCGCCGAGCGCGCGCCCGCCGCCCTTCTCGGAGCCTTCCCCGCCCCCCTTCGCCCGCGCGCACGTGCGCGCGCACCCCCGCCCCACGTGGGGGCTTCGCAGCCGCCGCCGCCGCGTCCAGCCCACCCCCTCCCGGCGCTCGGCTCCAAACCGGGTCAGGGAGCCGTCCGTGCCCGCCCCGACCCGCTTTCTTCTCCAACCCCCACGCCTGGCCCCCGCCACGTGCCCCGAGCGCCCGCTCACCTTCCGCGCGAGCCGCACACCACGGGCCGCTCAGGAAGGCGCCGCAGACGTGGCCGCGCTCTGCCCCTGCCACGGCACTTGCTCCAGTGGCCGCCGCCGCAGGAAGCTCGACAGCGGCGCCGCGGCGCTTCCAGGTGGGTCTCCGCCTCCCGCGCCCGCCACTTCCCGCGGCAGCAGTGGCTGCTTCCGGTCCCCTCCTTCCCGCGGCCCGGGCGGGCGGCACGGGTGCGCTCACTGCACCGCCTGCTGGTGGCCGCGGCGGGTGCAGCCGCCTCCGCCGTCCGGGCCGCGCACGTGAGAACCAGTCGTTCCAGAGGCTCCTTCCCCTCCCCCCGGCTCCCCGTTTCCCGTTCCCGTCCCAGAGCTCCCTGCACTCCCCGGATAGAGCCCTTCAGCCAGGCGTGGTGGCGCACACTTGTAATCCCAGCACTCGGGAGGCTGAGATGGGAGGATCCCCGCGAGTTCGAAGCCAGCCTGGACTACATGAATTCAAGGCTAGCCTGCACTGCACAGCATCCATACTGGTCTTTGGGTGGGATGGTACCATACTGCGGAAAGCTGTTGATAGGGTGCGCTTTTTTGTGTTGAGGAAACGAGTTAAATAAGTGACCAAGCTGGAACAAGTTATGGGAGCAGAGGACAGCTTCAAAAGGCTTTTTGCAAATGTTGGCACCTGCGTTACATGACTGCTAGGCAGCGAAGACAAGACCCTTCTTAGCTGATGGGACTTCTGGGGAGCATTAGAACGGGAGAGAACTCAAGGGAGCCCACGAGGCTGGACTTCGGGTCTTCGGAGCAGGTTCAGCGGTGATGCAGGGAGGACAAGTTCACTGTAAAGAAGGTGGCACTCTCGCCCAGCATGCAGGAAGCCCCGGAGTTCCAGCTCCGGTGCCACAGCGGAACAGTAGGCCCACGCGTAGGCTCCTGTAGTCCAGCCACGTGGGAGGGCTGTACCGCCCGCGTTCAAAACTACACTGGGCACGGAGAAACGCTCCCATCCCGGGAGAGGCGGAGGGAGGGAAAAGAAAAGCACAGGTCTTTGGGAGTATATCCATGTTCCCGCACTAGGCAGTCAGACTCAAGTGTGAGTGGGCAGGGGTTAGGCAGAGAGGGGATCTAACTAACTGTAGAGCTTATTATTACAGTATAAGACACACTGCCATCAGTCCACCTTAGGATGCTCCTCTTCACCTTCAGTGCCCGCCTCGTCTTTGCCACTGTTTCCGAACCGCTTTTGTGAATGTCTTTAAAAAGCATGGTGAATGCTACCGGTAAATGTCATCCAGCCAGATGACAGGCTGGTGAAGGCATGACTGTGTCTCTCATTTACCCTGTTCCCTGGAGCTGGCATTAGCAGTTTAACTCTCCCCCACTCAAAAAGGGCTTATGACACCAGGTTCTGGTAAATTTGTCTAATAAATTAATGCTGGGGATTTCCTTTTGCAAGTCCTCTTCCCCCACCCCGCTTTTTGGGATACCACTTTGATTCAGTGTTTCTCTTAAACCTCTGGCCCCTCATTTCTTCACTTAACAGATGTCAAGGAAAGCGCAGAGTAACACAAGCAGAAAATCAAGAACAAAATCTTTTTAAAAAAACACTGACATTGGCCCAGAGGAAGTTACAATTCCTGCAGTAATACGAAGAGAAATTTCTCCTCGATCAGGAGAACTGATTTTGTTTGGTGGTGTTTTGGATTAGGGGTGGTGGTAGTTGACTGGCAGTAATTGAACAGCAGGCCTTTACTGAGCTCCATCCCCAGCCCTTCTGTATTTCACTTCGGGACAGGGCCTCAGTTACCCAGACTGCAGTCCTCCAGCCCCAGCTTCGCAGTGCTGGGGTTTGAGATATGTGCCACAGCACTCAGCCTATGTAAGAAACTCATAGAGTCTGACTTAGTGCAATGAAAGATTTAAGAAACATTATCAAAGAAAGAAGTTTCACATTCTTCGGGTGATTTTCCATTCCCTCACGATCCTCCATTTGTTTAGTAGTATCCACAGATGTGAGTCTTGTGGGTGTCAAGTGATCCGTGGCACTGGTTTCAAACATCCCAGGTTCAGGACCACTTCCCTGCCACCCCCGTTCATTTATAGTGCAGCCTGTCCTGAGAAAGTCCCTCAGAGGGAATACTTGCGGGGGCTTGGAGATAAGAGCTTGTACTTAGGGGTGTTTAAGCCCCAGCACCGAACAAGCAAGCAAAAAAGTATTCCTAGAATTAGAAAAATCACCATTTTGTAATCAATGATTAAATAATTCTCATAAGAATCATCAATATAAAAACTATTACTTGAGAGGCTGAGATACAGGATACCTAAGGTCCTGGGTTTGCCCCAGCACTGCCAACAAAAAAAAAAATGAATTGAAAAGTTGACCAGTACCTTTACAATGGAAAGATTAGGCTCTCCACCTGAACTACCCTCATCAGTCTCCTTGGAGATAAGAGTGGGACAGTCTGTCAGGGATGGTGACACACACCTATAATCCCAACTATTTAAGAAGCTGAGACTGAAGAATCACAGGTTTAGGACCAACTTGGGCAACTTAAAGATCTCAAAGAAGGGAACCAGGCTTGGTGGCTCACTCATGTAATCCTAGCACTTGGGAGGCAGAGGCAGCAGGAATGCTGAGAATTTGAGGCTAGCCTGATCTACATAATGAGTTTGAGGCCAGCCTGAACTACAAATCAAGACCTTGTCTCAAAAAACCTTAAAAAGAAAGTAAACAGATAGGGACATACCTCAGTGATACAATGCCCTTGCTTCAATCCCCAGCATTGGGAAAACTTTAAAAAGGACAATCAGATACTGTGTGATGACCTCCCCCTTCCTTAGTTCCTCTTGCTTCACCAGACTGGTCAAATTAGTAAACTGTTTCCCTGGTAACTCCTAGGGAACTAAGCCTCACGTTATGCATACATTCCTGAAGCTCCTTCCACAAAGATGGCAGCAATGGCAGTTGGTAGGGCACTGGATCACTTGCACACCTGTAATTCCAGCTCCCCAGGAGGATAAGGCTGGAAGTTCACAAGGTCAAGGCCAGAGTGGGCAGTATACCACACCCTGTCTCAAAGTAAGACCAGGAGTGTAACTCAGTGGTGGACCACTTACCTCACCTATGTGAGGCCCTGGGTTCAAGCCCCCATGGAGGGCAGGAAATGGCACTGTGCCAACTCTAGTTCCAACCTTTTAAAAGCCTGTAAGTTTACCTGCTTGGAACCCAGCTGCCACAAAACAGGCTATCATGTTCAAGAAACAGAAGCCATTGGCTGGGGACTTAGCTCAGTGGTTCCAGCACCTTCCTTGCAAGCACAAGGGCCCAAATTCAAACCCCAGTAACCACATATAACAACTGGGCATGGTGACTCACACCCATCAGCAATCATTACCTTATACCACAGTGCCTGGTGTGGTGGCTCGCACTTATAGTCCCAGCACTCAAGAGGCAGAAGCAGGAGGACTGCTGTGAGTTCAAGGCTCACCTGGGCTGCATGGGGGGCTTGGGGCCAGCCTGAACTACAACACAAGACCCTATCTCAAAAAAAAAAAAAAAAAAAAGAGACAGCAGCCACATGGAGAGCCCTGGTGGATCAGATCCTGAAAAAAACACTGGGCCAGCACTCAATACCAAGACCTGGTGGTGAGATGTTTGCATTGCCATCCCGCCCTGCCTGTCCACCAGGTGAGAGCAACCTGATGAGACCCGGCCTTACCACCTGTGCAAATGCAGAATCATGATGAAGAAGTCATTGATTTGTGCCAGTTAAATTTCTTTTCTTTTTTATAGTAACAAAATTTTATTAAAGGTAGGAAAAGAAGCTCCACAGAGTAAATTTGGGCCAGGTAAAGGTAGGAAAAGAAGTGCACCTACAGCTAGAGGGCAGCCACTGCACAGGAGGGAACGTGGTAGCCATGTACCAGTGTGGTTTGGACATGCTTTGTTAGGCTCTGATCGTCAAGCTTGAACAGCACTGTACATTTGCTGCCATATTCATGAACAGCCTCACACTTGTGCACATAGGTCTGTGGCAGAATTTTATGTAGGGGTGACAAAGAACTGACAGAACTTAAAGGGCTCATCCGATACATCTCAGCCAAACTTAGAGACTTATGATGTGAACTGGTGTTCTGGATGGGGACTGTGGACTTGCTGCTACAGCTGAGAGATGAAAAGCACTATAGGACTAAGCAACTGGCATGTTAGTTCTTCCAGACACTGCAGTATACTATATGATTACTCCCCCATTTACCTTGTAGCTAATGCTGTTTCACAACACAAGGAAGTAGGCAGACATTCTGCAGATAAACCACCAGATAATTTTTCAAGGCCACACAATTCACTGGCAGAGCTAGTGTCAAGTCCAAGAAATTCACTATAGTACAGACTGCCCTATCACCTCTGTAGCTGCTTCCTTTGTGATAGGACTTTGCAGTTCCATTTACTCAAAGTAAAATTTGTCCCTTAATTCTAAGTTCAACCATTTGTCTTGCTTTGGCCAATGAAATGTTAGGTGTAACATATTTGGGCTGAAAAATGACTCGCTCCTCTCCTTGACAAAAGAACATGCCTAGGGTGGCCTGCTGAAGGACATAAACAGTGTGCCTCAGTGGAAGTCATCCCAGATCAGCCAAACCCACGACAAGCCCGGGAAGGGCTAGCAGATGCACTGTGAGCTCAGCTGAGACCAGCTACTGACGCCAGACTTGGAAAAATAAATGAATGTGGTTGGATATCTGTTGTCTAGATGTCCACCTAAAGCTCCATGCAGTCACAGGTGGGGCTCTTTCAGATCTGGCTGGATCTCATGTGTGACAATGGAACTGATTCATGGCGCAATGCTAGAATTAAGGGTATGAATGCTACCAGCTCTGGGTGAAATAAAAGGGCCAGAAAGACATGTTAAGGTCCCCATGTTGCTTTTGCTACCTTCTCCCACACCACTCTGTCATGGAGCCAACTGATTATGGACTGAAACCTCTATAAACTGTGAACTACATAAACCTTTTCCCTTTTACTTCAGGTGTTGGGCATTTTGTCTCAGCAGAAAAAAGTAAGACAAACTTTTCCTCCTTTAACCTTGGGTGTTGCATAGTTTGTCTCAGCAATAAAAAAAAAAGTAACTGTGACAACATTTCTGAGGTAGCAAAAAGAACCGATATAATACCTTGGATCTGGACACTCTCCTAATGACTATTCATATTTCTGTTCAAATTATTTGAGTTTTCAGTGGCAGGCTCGTACTATGTATAAGCAGTCTCACTAGAGAAGACCAATGAACTACTGATTACCTACTGTTCACACTTCCTTGTAGACACACCTTTAGTGATCCTACTGACACGTGAGTCGATATAGCCAGCAGGGCAAGACAATAGAGAATTCTAGCTGGAAGAGACATTAAAGCTAGTGAAACTAAGTTGAGGGTCCCCTGAACAGAAGTGATAGTTGGAACCAGTGGAGTGAGGGAGCTCTGTTACTGAAGATAATATGCATGTAGAAGGTCTGACTGACAGATGTAGCATTCAAAGCCAGAATAAGAAAGGTAGTTAAGACACAGGAGTAGGCCTCATGAAAACTAAGTAGTTTCAGGCTAAAGTTGTTGGTGAAGCTACTGGATTTACTGCTTGTGAATTCTGAGAAAATCATATATTTTGGAGTCAGATATATCTCTGACAGGAGATGGTGTACTTGGGCTCATTAACATGTTTAGCATGATGATATTTGATAAGAAATCAGTATCAGTTAAGAGTAGTGGTGGTGGTGTAAGTTTTCAGCAGTAAGCCACTTTTTTCCCCTAGAGAACTAGTTTCTTACCTACCCCTTCCGCTTCTGTCCTTCACAATACAAAGAAGTATTTTCAAACTAAACACCATCTTCCTTTGAAAAGCATAGTAGTCATCTCAAAACACCAGGAGAACGTTGCTTCTTTCTAGATAATTACTAACCACACAATTTTCTAAAGTTTGTTATGAAAATGACTGCTGAGCCCAGGCATGATGGCGCATGCCCAGAATCCCAGCACTTGGGAGGCTGAGGCAGGAGGACTGCCATGGGCTCAAGGCCAGCCTGGACTTCTCAGTGAGTTCATGGTCACCCTGGACTACACAGCAAGACTCTGTCACCAAAAAAACCCCTCCAAATGAAAAAAATGACTTAACAGGGAGAAGACAAGAGGAAAAGAGAAGGATATTTTTTTAATTTATCAGTTATATGTTAATGAAAATTTAGGATGACAAAAGTCAAATATTAAGAGGCAGCAAGGAAAGGAAGACAAAAGTGCTTATATTTCAGTCTTAGCAAAAGAAAGTTATAAAGTCATCTGATGAAGCAAGGGGAAGCACACAAGTTGCCAGAGCTGGTGTGATGTACGCCATCCTAAAAAGCTGACAAGGGATCGCCAAGGGTGTCACTAAGCATTAAGAGCTAAACTAAACAAAAAAAACAAGTAATACATGATTACCATGTAAAGGTACACAAACAGTCAAATGTCTTCCTACTTCCTAAATGTCATACAGCTACCATGTAATCATCAACCCTTCACCCTATTTCTTAACATGTCTCTCTCCCATATGACTAGTTTTCTCATTCAAGACACCTAACATGGATATACTGTTACTTACTCAACAGTCCAAGTTCACAGTTCCCTGATCTTACGAATTACTCTCCCCAATCCAAGACCCAGTCAAGAGTCACACAGTGCACTTAGTTGGCATGTTCTCCTCACCTCCGTGCCTACCATTTGGTGCAGGGACTCAATCTAGGATGTCCTCACACTGAGTACATTCCTGCCCTTCCTTTTTTCAGATGGAGGATCAAAGTGAGTTCAAGGGCAGCCTGAAATACATAGCAAGACCCTGTCTTAAAAATTAAGAAGTAAAGGGGCCGGGGAGTTAGCTCAGTGGTTCCGGCGCCTGTCTTGCAAGCGCAAGGGCCTGGGTTCGATTCCCCGGTAACCACATAACAATACTGGGTGTGGAGACCCACACCCAGCAGCAACCAGTACCACATACCACAGTGCCGGGCGTGGTGGCTCACGCCTGTAATCCCAGCACTCGGGAGGCAGAGGCAGGAGGA
>PVIR01039786.1:0-13700 GCA_004026965.1 Petromus typicus
AGTCTTGTTAGATCAGGACACAATGACTGCCTTATTATTATATCAGTTTTTGGAGACACATTTTGATGCAGGGAGAGGTAGAATAACACGTGAAGATTTGCTGTAGACTACTTTCGCAAAGGAAAGAAGGTAGGCATGGTGGTAATGCCTGTAACTCTAGCACTTGGGAGGCTGAAGCAGGAGGATCACAAGTTCAAGGACACCTTGGACTACATAATGAGACATTAAAAAAAAAAAAAAGAGGGCCAGGTTTAACCCTACTCCCGAGGTATGTATGAGGAAATGTGGAGAAATCTTGATTTCTATTCAGTTTTAATAACGGGACTTAATTTGGAGTTACTGAATTGTTTTTTACCTTTTTTGTGGTACCAGGGATCAAACTCACAATCTTGAACTTCCAAGGCAGGTGGTAGTGCCACTGAGCTAATCCCAGGCCCCTTGAATTATTTTATTTTATATATAATTTGAAAATGCTCACAATAAAAAGGAGAGGATTATAATGGATACATTAACAGAGTACATGAGTGAGGCAGACCAGCCTGATGACCTTGGTCTCCTTGGCTGAAGGCCCTGATCAGGTGAGGGTTCAAAGGAGGAAGGGAGGTAATTCTAGGGTGGCGAAAGTCCCATGCACAGAATGACTATTTCCTCTGCTCCACTGTGATGAACTCCCACCTATCACTACCTCCCCTCTGTGTCCACATCCCAGTATCACCAGGGGCCCAGCAGGAGGACATACCCAGGATATGGGGCAGAGCGACTTGTATACTCGCTGGTACCACTCGCACACAGAGACATCACCCCCTTTTGCAGTCAGTGCCTTCTGGCAGCGGTGATAGTCTGTGAATAAAAGGGATCAAGGTCAGCTGGAATATACTTTTGATCAAAAGTCAGAAGTAGCTTCTACCTCATGATTAATTCTACACACACACACACCCACCTCACACACTCCCCACAAGTTTGCAGGGTTATTAAAACAGTCCAGATACATCTCACTAAACTGACACTATAACCCTATATAACACTATAACTGCTGTTCAGTTTGAAAATTTGGGGGTCAGGAATAATGGGGAAGCAAAAGGGGCCTGTGTGGGTAATTTTCAAAGTCCAGAACCAGGGCAAGACAAGGGAAAGGCAGTCTTGATGTGGAGTCCCAGAAAGGAAGGCAAAGGGGATTATCTGGTTTTAAAAGGGTATTTCATTAAAAAAAAAAATTGGGCTGGGATGTAGCTCAATAGTTCCATGCCTGCCTGGCAAGCTCAATGACCTGGGTTTGATTCCTGATAACACACAGACACAAAAATTTACTCTGGGTATTCCAGTCTGGGGCACATTGCCTAGACAGAAATATATACCGTATTACATTTGTAAGAATGTTTAAACAGGGCTGGGGATTTAGCTCAGTGGTTCTGGCACCTGTCCTTGCAAGCACAAGGGCCTGGGTTCAATCCCAGGTAACCACATGCCATAATGCCAGGTGTGGTGGCTCAGGCCCACCAGCAATCAGTACCACACACCATAATGCTGGGTGTGGTGGCTCACGCCTGCAATCCCAGCATTGGGGAGGCAGAGGCAGGAGGACTGCCAGTTTGAAGCTGAGTTCAGGATCAGCCTGAACTACAAAGCAAGACTCTGTCTCAAAAAAAAAAACTTTAAAAAAAAAAGGAAATTATACAAGTGTCCATGAATCAGATAATGGAAAATGAAAAAGAGCAAACTACATGACACCTATATATGAAATCTGAAAAAAAAAAAAACCCACACCCCCCCACACAAAAGAATATGTAACTATTTATAAAGTTCACAAAGAGGTAAATTTGGGGCTGAGGATTTAGCTCAGTGGTGCCGCTGCCTGCCTGGCAAGTGCAAGGCTGTGAATTCAATTCCTGGTACCACAAAACAAAACACCCTAAAAAAAACAACCAAGAGGTAAACTGAAATGCAGGGGGTTAAATTCAAATGTGATCACCTTAGGTTAATGGCTCATACCCTCTAGTGGGTTAGCATCATTTTCTTTGTTTTGTTTTGTGTTTTGTTTGAGACAGAGTCTCACTATGTATTTCAGGCTGGACCTGAACTCCCAGTGATGCTCCTGCCTCAGCCTCCTGAGTTTAGGATTACAGGCATGAGCCACCACATCCAGCTCTTGTGGGAAGAATAGTGTTATGATCCAGCCAGGGCACAAAATAGGTAGAGATGATCAGTGTGGTGGCAATATCTACTTGTGTGTGGATTATGGTGGCACAGAGGCTTCACTTTAGCACTACTCATTTAGGACTGTGCTTGAACAATGCTGGTGATGAGGAGCATGGATCCTTCAGAGACAAGGTGTCGAGAATAAAAGGGAGAGGCCAGGACGCTAGGTCTGTCTGGAGTGGGCAAGAGATTAATGCCTGAAGGTACACCATCAGAGGAAAGTCTGCATCCCCCCCACCATGCCTTGCTCACCCAGGTAGTTCTGCCAGCAATTCCTGGTCTGGTTCTGATTGGGGAAGCGGCTGTCAAAAGGGGCAGTCTTGTAGTTCTTGATTTTGGTCTTGATATCTTCTGACATAGTGCTGACTCCTGGAGGCAAAGGGATGATATTGGCAGGGGTCTTGAGTAGAGGGAGAATGGAGAAGGTCCAGACACAGAAGAGGGTTGTGCATGAACAGCTACCACCTTCTCCCTCTTCAGATACAGAGGCAAGGGGAGAGCAAACACACACATCTCAGGATGGAAGTCACAGCAGGTTTTTTGGGTAACTTCTCAACAAAACCAAGCCTGGTCCCCAAATACTACTAGCTAACGCTCACAAAGTGCTTACTTATAAGCCAGGCGCTGTTTTATATTTCTTACTTCTATACCCGCTCTAAAAGGAGCTATTCCTACCCAGTTATACACACCAAGAACAGGTAGGATGTCTAGTTGACTTTCCAAGGTCACACAGCACACAAATGGTGGGCTGCTGTCAACACTGGCATAATCTACACTGCAAAGGGTTCTGAATCCTTTTTGCTAGCACAAACTCAAAGGTCTGATAAATCCCATAAGCCTCTTTCTCAGAACATGTTTAAACACATTTTAATGGGGCCAGGGAGTTAGCTCAGTGGTTCCGGCGCTTGTCTTGCAAGCTCAAGGGCCTGGGTTTGATTCCCTGGCAACTACATACCATACCGGGTGTGCAGACTCACGCCCAGCAGCTACCAGTACCACATACCACAGTCCCAGGCGTGGTGGCTCACGCCTGCAATCCCAGCACTTGGGAGGCAGAGGCAGGAGGATTGCTGTGATGTGAATTTGAGGCTGAGCTCAGGGCCAGCCTGAACCACAAAGTGAAACCCTGTCTAAAAAAAAAAAAAAAATTTAAAAACTGCACAGAATTCTGTGCAATTCTGTGCAAAGTCAGTTATACCCAGCTAATAATTTATTAAGTACATCAATCTCAAAGTAAAGATGAGTAAAAATGGTATTTATAATTCTTAGAACTATATGTGGCCCATAGAGTATCTCTGATTTTGACTGTTGACAAAGCCACAACTGCTACTAACACTCCTAAAGTTGCTGCCTCCACTCCTAATATTTCAATCAAAGGCTAGTAATGTGGATGTGAGTTTCTCCACATCCACCTCTACCGCCATTCAAACAAAACCATCCCCTTAATTCTATTAATGCTGTGGACCCAGGATTGACAAACATTTGATACCTCTCTTAAAAGGTGATACATTTTGGGGGGGCTGAGGATTTAGCTCAGTGGTTCCAGTGCTTGCCTTGCAAACCCAAGGACCCAGGTTTGATCCCCAGTATACACATACAATACCAGGTGTGATGACTCACTCACGTCCACCAGCAATCAGTACCACATACCACAGTGCCGGGCATGGTGGCTTGTGTTTATAATCCCAGCACTTGGGAGGCAGAGGCAGGAGGACTGCTGTAACTTTCATGCTCACCTAGGCTACATAGTGAGCTCAGGGCGAGCTTGAACTACAAAGCAAGACCCTGTCTCAAAAACAAAACAAAACAAAGGGTGATACATTTTTCATCAAGGAATGTGACACCAAGTGCCTATAGTTCCAGAGAATCTGAGGAGTTACTGCACCACACAGGTGCACAGGCCACCTCGGATTCTAAAGGCCCACGGTAGTAGTGAATGTGGAGGGCACTAGAATAGTCTTCCAGGGGGCCTGGAGAAAGTGAGGAGGCAGGTTATAAAACACCACCTGCTAGAGAAACAAGGTTTATGTATACAGGGAGTGGATGTTGTGGGTGGGTAGGAGAATGGGGAAAAAAAAAATGAGAATCAAGTCATGTCATATACTAGTAAAAATTGTCAATGTTGAGTATGATCATGACGTGTATATAAAATGTACCTACTTCACAGTAAAATTAATTAAAAGAAAAACACCACCTGCTGAAACACAGACCCAGCCGATGGGGTCGTTTTGCGCGAGATCTCGACCTTGTATTTGTGCGTTGGGGTGGACTCAAAGATGGTCCTGCGGCCTCGCCAACATCCAAGGCCAGAGGGAAGCAGAATCATGGGAAGGCAGCCTGCGCCCAAACAAGCATCAGAGCACGCGCCTGTGGACCTGGGGATTAAAATACTGCAGTCCTATTACGGGGCCCAAGTCCTAGACGCTGTGTAGCTTCTGCCACGTCTTCTTACCATCACGGAGCCTCAGTTTCCTCGTTGTTAAAGGACGTAATCACAGGCCCTAAGTCATGGGGCTAGAGGCCGATTAAATAAGATAACAGTTGCTTAGAATGTTGGCTGGTATTAAGGAAGAACTATATATAGTAAACCTCAGCTATCACAATTCACAGAAGAATTGAACACCAAGGCCATAGTCTGGCGGGCAGGCAGGGCCCCGCCGCCACCCTCAGCCGGAAGCATCAGCCTATTATCGGGAAAGCTGGGGTTTGGTTCCTTAGCCCGCAGGGCCGGGAGGGGGTTCACAAGTTCTCAAGTTCCCAAGCCCTTCACACTCACCTAAATACGCCCCTGAGGCAGCAAGCAGCTCAATGTGACCCTCCGCAAAGACGCCACGGTCAGACAGGAAGCGGAAGCTGGATATACCGAAACAAGCGAGTCATCCCAGAGGCTAGAGCGGCCACAAGGAGGCCGTCTCTGAAGCCACCCAGGCCACGCCCACCAGAAATAACTCCGACCTTCTATTGGGCTGAATTCCTATTCATCGCCACAGGCCAGCCCAATCAGAGCTTTTGCTGCATATAGGGTAAACTGGTCCTTCGGCGGCTTAGTTGCAGGTTCTCATCATCTTGCTATTGTTTTGCTTGTTTGTGTACCGGAAAAGGACTTTTGCGTCCTAGGACTGGCTAGAGAGTGGATGTGGGAGAAAATGTTTCAGTGAAAGTACAGTTATTCATGCAAGAAATATTTACTGAACAATTGAATATGTCAAGCACTGACAGAGGGTTGAGAAGACATCGATGAATAGAAAAGTTCCTATCCTTATAGTCATGACAGGGTGAGCCTCGCGCAGTAGCTCACGCTTGTAATTCCAGCAATTTTGCTTGAGACAAGAGGATGAAGTTCAGCCTGGACAACTTAACGAGACCCTATCAAAGTTTTCAGGCTGTAGCTCAGTGGTGGAGCGTTTCTGTAGCATGCGTGCGGCCGTGGATTCAGTATCGTTATGAAGAAAAATAAATTTTTCTGGGGTCAATCGTTGAGACTGAGAATGAACCATCTCACCCCAAGCATCTCCCATTCTTGTAGCTTGGAATGTCCTTCCTGTAGATGACTTCCTTCTCACTTTCAGGTCTGTGCAGATGTCACTATCTAAGGGACCTTTTCTCAGACCAACTATTTAAAATTGCTTTTGTTAGTGTCCTTTCGCCTTGCCTATTTTATTTCTTCATGCACTTATCTTCTCACTTTTTTTGTCTCCTTCAATAGAATAAATGCATAAATGAGAAAGTTTTTCTGGGAGCAGTAGTGGCTCATGCCTGTAATCCCGGCTACTTGGAAGGCTGGGACAGGAGATGGCAAGACTGAGCCCAGCTTGGCAACTTATTGAGACCCTGTCAAAAAAAAAAAGGGGGGGGGGATGAGTTGTAGCTCAGTGGTAGAGTGTCCCCGGGTTCCATCTCTTGGGTCCCTCAGCAAGAGACAAGAGGGGCAAGAGCAGTATTTTTGGTGGAAGGAGGGAGCGGTCTTGTTCACCACTGTATCACATAGGAAGTGCTGTATGAAATATTTTTTGGATGAGTGGATTTTTTTGTGTAAGTCAGGGAGGCAGCTGAGGATAAGGAAAAAGAGCTGTGGAAGTGAACTGCTTCCTTCCTCACCTCCGTCTGAACTCTGTGGCAGGCCTAGTTGGGTCAGGGGCCTCCTAGTACATTCTGTGTCCATCAACACTGTAATTCCGAATTTGTGGGATTGTCTATTTACATGCTGTATTTATCCCTTCAGTCAGGTCTTCCTAATGCCCAAATTCTTCCCATTTAAACCCCTCCATGGCTCCCTGGTGCTCTAGGGACAAAGTCCAAATGGCCTCCACCATGCGCTCTGTGCCAGTACCAGGGCTCCGCATACCCTTCTGGACTCTGTGAAGGGCTATACAGGTGTGAGAGCCATCCCATAGTGCAACACAGATGCACCGTCAGCTTTAACAATGACACACAGAGCTGGTAGGTCTGGCGGATAAACTGCTTTCCTTTCTCCCCCAGAGAAAAAATCCAAAGCTTAGTGTTTTCATGGGGCCTCTCTGGGTAACGTTCTGAACCACCAAGGAGCCACTGTCTTTTCCCAGGAAGCTGGAGGCAGCTAACCAAGGTGCCAACTTGACTTTGTGCCTCCATCTTCTCCCACCCTGAGAATCCTCACCCGGCCCTGGGATTTGCAGCTGAGTTGAGGTGTGCAAGGTTTGTTGCAGCTGTTTTCTAGGGGGTGAGGGTAGAGAAATAGCTGACAGTATTTGTCATGAGCATGAGTGAGCTGCATCCTGCAGGGAAAGTTCCAGTTTGGCAAGTAAAAACGTAGAACACTCAGTTAATTTTGGGTTCTAGATAAATGGCAAAAAGTAAAAAATCTATGTGTGTATGGGACATATGCTAAAAATGATTACCTGGGTTTCTGATTTAACTGACATTTTCTGTTTTCTCTGGCAACCCTATCTGAAGACGCCCAGGGACACTTGGAGAAGTCGGTTTCCTAGAGTGTGAGGTGGGGGAAAGTACAGACTGAGCTTTACTGTACAAAGGAAAAAAGGCGGGGGGGGGACACACAGTGGGAGACGGACTTGCGGCATGCTGAAGAAAGTGAAGTTTTAACATTGTTGGAGAAGCGATACGATTGATTTTTCTGATTGGTACAGTCAGGGTCTTGGCCTTTGTTTCTGTGGTGAACCAAGGTTCCCAGGAGCTGGGTGCACATAACAAAAAGTCTGTTAAGGTCCCAGAGAGGGGACACCTGCACACCCCGTCAGGAATAAGCATGAGTTATCTGCATTTGCTCACCGCCCACGTCAGGCCTTGTGCTGTCTGTTCCTCCCTAACTGTCCTTACACTCTCCAGTGGCCAGGAAGCTGGAGGTGCCCTGCCCTCCCCATCCCCAAGTTCCGGCTCACTGCTGCAGATTGGAGCCTTTTCCAAGTGAGAACTTGGATGGTCACAGACTTACCCCATTTGCTTCTCACTAACAGGGTGCCCAGTGTTTTCTGGTTGTCGTTTGGTTTTGTCTTGTTTTGAGGGAGGACGTTTTCTTTGTTGTCATGTAAAGGAAAGATATAAATGCTTACTCCAAGGTGACCTCAGCGGACATGGAAGGGAGGAGCTGGGGAGGGGGTGACGGGTCTCTCCTTACCAAGACTGATCCTCGAATACAGCTGTAACGTTCAGAATCCATTCACCTCTACAAGTTCCACCTTGAAGAACATGAGGCTTTGGGATCCTTCTCAGTTTAAGTCCTAACAGCCAGCGTATCTTGTGTGTAGGGTCGAGGAGGTGGTCAGCATTGAATGCTGGGCCTCTGCACTGAGCTACATTCTCAATCTTTAAAAAACAAAAAAATACTTTTTTAGGGATAGGGTACTGGGGATTGAACTCAGGACCTTCTACTTGCGAGGGAGGCACTAGAACCACTGATTAAATCCCAAGCCTTTAGTTTTTTTTTGTTTTTTTTTTTTTTTTTAGACAGCATCTCATTAAAATACTAAATTGCTCAGGCTGGGCTCAAATTTGTAATCCTGCTACTTCAACCTCTCAGTGTTGAGATTCTAGGCGTGCACCACTATGTCTCAGTGGAATATTCATTTTCAAACTGCAAGTTAGAGAGATGTTTGTGGAACATTGCACCAAACCATGACAACTATTGCATACTCTCAGACAAATGTGTCTGGGGAGGGGGTGACTGGTCTGTCCCTACCAAGACTGATCCCCTGTTCTTAAATATTCGTTAAACAATGGTGAGAAATTTCAGATTTAAAATGTAATAAAATCATTAAAAGTAAGAGACAGGATCCATAGTTTTCCCATCATGTGTAAATGACTTGTTATAAAACTTTTCAGAGGAAGAAAATTCATTCATTCAAAAAAAAAACCTTCAAATGGAAGCTGTGAATGGATTCATACTGCTCGAAAAGTCCAGTGGTAACTAGGGACGTGTAGTTCAGTGACAGCATTTGCCTAACATGCAGAGCAGCCTGGGTTCCATCCCCATCATCGTCGTCATTGTCATCATTGTCATCATCATCTAGAAACAAGTTTCAAGTGGAAGTGGTGAATGGACTCATCCTCTATGATAATCCAGGGAATGAAGAAAAGTGTGCATTTCGGCCTCAATGGGAGAAAGGTTTCAATTTCTCCCCAATCTGACACCTGGATGTGAAACTGGGATGAAGCTGGGGGAATACTATATACCCAAAGTACTGTTATTTCAACAGGTAATCAGTATTTTAAAAATTATTAATGAGATATTTTACATTCATATTTTCATACTAATCCCCCCTAAAATCTGGTGCATATTTTATCCTTACCGCCCATCTTAGTTCAGGGGAACCCCGTCGCCAATGCTCAAAGACACTTGTCACCGTGAATGCATAATGGACAGAACAGGTATAGAACTTTTCCGTGTGTATGTGTGTTTATGCATATAGGAAATGTGTATTTTCTTTTAGTTTAGGGAATCTATTACCTTTTAATATTTGGGGGACTGTAGCTACCCTCAGGCAGGTAAAAACAGATAAAATTAAAGAATGAAATGCTGCAGCTGAGACCACCAGTGGGGTACGGTACCTAAGGCTCTTCTTTGTGGACAGACCAGCTTCCGAGGTGGGATCGTGGCACACCCAGGACCTACTGCCTCAACACAGTGGCGCAGGACTCGCCCGCGCCCTCTTCCGGACACTGGTTGGCAGCGCGTGAGGAAGAGGTGTCCGGGTAGACACCCTTCACAGCCCAGAGGCCGGGGGAGTGGCCTACCAGGCTGGCAATTCTTTTCTGCCAGTCTGACCCTCTGCAGGACCCCGTCCAGCTGCCTAGGGAAGTGAGGCCTCTAGAAGAAACACATGGGAGTATTTCCCTAAGTCCATCTCATGTTCGAAACTGTCACATCCACCAATAAGACCATCGACAGCTGGAAAAATCACAGAATTTATAAACTGGGTAAGCTCTTGTTGATTCTGAGCAATGGTTTGAGGCCAGCCTCCAACAAGATGCATGCAGCATTGGAGAAATGGAAAGAATTATTTCACAAAACCAGATACACATCCTAGAAGAAATTTCTTGGGAAATTACAGGTAGAGAAGCCGAGGGGCACGATAGTGGTGCATGAAAATATAAATTCATAATTCAGCGAGGCAGCGCCTAGCATTAACTCCACTTTTCGTGTGCAGGAACTGAGTTATACTCGCGTGTTTATATTCTCGAGGTTTTGGGTTTCATCCCCAGCGCCACAAAAAGCAAAATAAAGGAAACCAAGTGACAGGGAGTGAAAAGTTGGCAACAAATACTGAGTTGCTAACAACCGAATTTTGATCTTTTCCCCAGCTAGAGATGTGCCCTGCATTTCCTCACGAGCAGGGCAGCAGCACTGCCAGAGCTTTTGGGGCATCCTGTTTTGTTTTCGCATTCCGGAGTTGGCATGCATTTAGTGGACTGATGTCTCCAAGGCTGGATGTAATCCTACAGCCCCCGCCACATCTGCCTTCCATTTGTAGAGCGGGTGGTGCCCACTGGCCGAGGGCGGGGGAGAAGGGAAAGCACCAGGCCTTGGAGAGCTTAGCTCGGTTTGGCGACTGTCGAGGCTGGAGCGCCTCGAGATCTCCACCTGGCGATGGGGAGAGTTTTCTCTGGCACTGGCTGTCACCGCACAACTACCGGCCCAGGTCCTCGCAACTCCCACACCTGAACTTTGGAGATCCGAGGATGAGGATTCTGAAACCTGCTAAGTCCCTGTCGGAGGCCAAGCTAAGGCTTAGGGTTAAAGTGACTTCTGCAGTTGGGTTAAGTAAACCGGCAAAATGAAACGGAGGCAAAAGGTTTACGAGACATACGAGATGCTCGGTTGAGGCACCGCTGGGATTCGAACCCAGGATCTCCTGTTTACTAGACAGGCGCTTTAACCAACTAAGCCACGGCGCCGCCCGCAGAAATGTTGCGACAAACTGTTCCCCATTACAAGCTACTCCTGGGCCACGCGCATGTGTGCGGCTGCTCGCGCATGCGCAATGTGCGTCCCGAATGGGGAGGGCGACGGAAGCGTGAAGAAGTACGGGAAGAGTGGGAGCTGGAGCAAGCGCTCTAGGGCTGGGCGGGAGCGGGACCTGGAGGGTCCTGTTTCTTTCCCCTGTAACATCTCCTGCAGTGTAGATCCAGCACTTCAGCGGGCACCGCGGCCTCGAGGGTGTTTCCTGCCGAACTAGGGAGCATCGAGGGTACTTCTTCCTCTTTCCCCTCCAAGTTGAGCCTTTACGGGTTCCTGAGTGACCGTGGACTTGAAGTTCAGACCACGGCCGGGGAGCCGTTCCCGTGCAGAGAGGTTCCCCTGGCCTCCCACTTGCATGCTGAGGTCTCCCCGCAGGTGACACAGTCACTGCGTCCCCCCACTTTCCAGAGGGCCTCTGGGCGGCAGCAAAGCCAACCACTGCCGTCGCCTGCCCCCGGATTTACTCCTCTGGGAGATTCCTCTGCGGAAGTGTTACTGCGTGCAGATAGAAGGAAGAGAGGGGATGGGAAAGGGGAAGAATAGGGGAATTAAGATGAATTAGGTACGTGCATTAATCCTCCACAAGGATGGTAATGCTGTGTACTACACACATGTACTAAAAACACACACACACACACACACACACAGAGTTGAAGTCTATGCCCAGGAAGTGTCGCCCCAGTACGATTTGTAGCAGCCACCTAGGCGCCCCCAGGCAGGGCTGTGCTCGCTTCCGCAGCCCCGCTGGCCTGCACAGCACTAGGAGTGCTCGGCCGTGAGTGTCCTCACTGCGGGAAGTCAGTCCTCACAACCTCTGGAGGACAGAGACACAAGTGGAGATCTGACGGCGTCATACATCGTGTCTTATAAGTAGGCGAATAAATACCGAGCAGTCAGCTTGAATCTGATCGGTCGGACACCCACGCTGTCCCAGACAGGGATGGTGCCCAGCAGAGGACCTGCTCTGATAATGATTCCAGACTGCAGGACCGACACACAATTGGTGGATGGCAGACAATCCACACTGCACAATCAGGTTTTATAGCGGACCGAGGAACACCTGGCAAAACTCACGTGAGCTCCATTGGGTGGAAGGGGCCCTTCGTGTTTGTTAACTGAAAACCTCTTTGTGTCAGGATTGATTTGTGTTGTACATTGTGCTGTGGGAGCAGGAAGAGGGCCACACACATGCGATGGCAACGTGGACATAGAAAACTCTGGGTAGAGAACATAAAACATCCTGCGATGAAAACGCCATCGCCGCCCCGGGCCACCTGGGAGAATTAGCAGCGTCTTTGTTGGGTGCTGTGTTGCTGTCACAAAAAACCCAAGACTGGATTCTTCATAAAGAAAAGATGATTAAGTTTAGAGATCAGCAGGTAGGAAAGCAATCTGCTCGTGCGGTCACTAACCCAGACTGCTGACACCTGCCCTACCCCCAAGAGACGGCGGCGGTACTACCTGCCAGTCAGTGCCCTGTGACTGAATCATCTTCCGTCTTCACCTTACAGAGGTCCCCCCAGCTCTCTCGGTAGCACATCACGGAGGACCGAGCTTCCCGCGCACGAACAGTGAGGGGACAAACCGTCTCCAGTCTTGGAAGCCACCATGTGTCGCCGTCGTCCACAGAGGAGCCTCCGGTGACTGCAGAGTCACTTATGAACCTGTCCTCAGGCAGTGCTGGTGCCATTCCCTCGGGGCCACCTCAGAGGACATAATACTGTTATGTTTGACAATATTCAGTTGTACCACGGCATAAAAGAAAAGAAGGATGCCTAAGGGGTATCAGAAGTTCACAAAAGTATTACTGAGAAAAGAAATGGAAAAGTAAAAATAGTTTACCAGAATGGGTCAGAAAAAAACCTCATTTTTGGGAGATATTTTTATTGTGGCAAGATGTATATATTTATTATTTTAACCATTAATAAGCTTACAATTTAGTGCCATTAAGCTCACTTACAATATTGTTTCATCACCACCATTATTTATTGTCAAAACTTTATTTGATCAGAAGATAATGTCTTCAAGGTTCACGCACATGGTAGCATGTCAGTTTCTTTTCTTTTGATGACTAATATTCCACTGTATGTGTGCTTCACTGTTTGTAGCTGTCACGGGTGGAGACTAGAGGTTGAAGTGCTCTGATTAGGGTCGGGGGCAAGGCAAGACCCCATTTCTCAGATGTTCTGCTTGAACAACTCTCGGGATGTCCATGGGCAGCGATGCTGTGCTGCCGAAATGAGATCCCAAGATGCCATAGAGGGAGGAAGGCTCACCTGGCCTCGGTGGTCTCTGTGGCTCCTCCCTGTGTGGTGCCCGCCCTTCAAGCCCCTTGCCAGCTCCCACCTGCCTTGTCCTCCAACAAAGCTCCAATGCCATTTCTGCCAACAGCAGAAATACCTGGCAGCACCAACACCTGCAGATGGAAAAGAACTGAGAAATAGTTCCTTCATTAACTGGCAGGCAGAGGGACAGCCTCCCTTCCCTCTTTTTTTTCAATGGCCCGGAGCTTCTTCAGATAACACAGGACTGTCTTTGTCTCCAAAAGAACTGTATTAAAAAAGAGGCTATATCAATATGTTGAGATTGATGTAACCTGAGTAATTAACCTGTATTGCTTAGAGTAGAAAATTAATGTAATAAGACCCTGATTCTGTATTTTCCACTCTTTTGTAGCACCTTACCCAATTATGTGCTTCTATGCTCCTCCTGCCTATGTAACCTAAGTGTCTCCTATCTATAACCACACTTCCTCCCCTAGATTATTTAAATGACTGAGTTAGACATAGGATGCTTCAGAGGAAGCAACATTGTTTAGAAAACATCCTGCCATTTCTCAAGCCAGGGGCCTTTCTGCCCCCAGCCACATGGAGGAAGAAGCCCCACCTCTCACCAGGTCAGAGGAGGGCACATTTGGCCCAGGGCTGTCTGGAGCGCTGAGGCTATCTGTAGTTCCCTTATCCACGACAGCTCCTGGTCACTGCCCTATTCACCGGATAGCAGCTTCCCAATTTCCTATGAGGAAGCAACTCTTGCTAACTCTGGGTTG
>PVIR01039787.1:0-13719 GCA_004026965.1 Petromus typicus
ATTAATAATAGCTTTAAAGGCAAAGTTCAGAGCTATAAATTTCCTCACTTGATCAGTAATCATAACTATTATTTTGTCATATTTAATCATAGGACCTAGGCCTTCAACAGGTTCCTTAATTAAATTTTAATTCATGATAAGAAGTTAAATAGCATTTCTGAGGGTTTTTAAAAAATTATTTCACTTCCCATCTAGAATTTAAAAAAAAAAAAAGGTGTACTAAAGAGACAGAGCGGCTGTCGGCCAGGGGTATTGTAGATCATGCCAACATGAGCTGGCAACAAGCCATTATCCAATTACCATTGCTTCACGGCTGCAAAGTAATCACTCTTGAGATGGTTGAGTCACTTGTGATGTAGTGGTACTTTACTTGAGCCAGTACTTCTTAGAATAGGTCTCTTGTTCACTGTTAGTACCTGTCCTGCTTTGCCAATAAAAGTACAGGATTATTTAGGCTGAAAGCCCAACGGAAGAGAAACATTGATTATGTTTCGCATTTCTCTTTGCTTCCTGAAAACTGAGATTGCAATTAAACAATGAAAACATGATGTGGTTTTTAAGTGAGCTACAAGAAAATACAGTTTCCATGCTGAAATATTCAAAGTTAGAATCCAAGAGCCAGTTTTTTTGTTCTGTCTTTTCTTTGGCAACTTTAACATTTGGCACCAAGTTGAGGATATCAATAAAGTTACCTAATAATTTTAATGGATTCACATTCCACTCAGAAACTTGGAATGTCACCAAATTGCTTCAGGTTTCAGCTCTATTGTTGGGGAACTCACGACATCTCTGGTGGGTGTACAGTTATAAAAACAGACAGCTTTTGACAGAGGCCCTTTTTTTATGTTGAAAACACCTGGAATCTTGGTTGGACAAGCTGTAAGCCAGGAAATTGATTCAGGAGTTTTTAATAAAATGGGTCATACCCAAGCATTGGAATGATGCCTGGTTGTCAGTTTAAAAAAAAAAAATTCTATTCCTATTCTTAGAAGAATGAGGAAAGTAAAATTGTGTGCACTAACCACTTAATGCTTATATATTTATATTCTTGTTTGTTTTGGGTTGTTAGCTAAATCACAGACAAGATAAAGGATTGGTTTTTGCTTTGAGAATTGAAGCAATTAAATAATAGCACTTTTGGTTTCCCAGTATCTTGAAAGTGTTCTTTTTCTCATTAACTTGATGTGCATTGTAAAATCCGTCACTTTGCCACAGACTCCTAAAGTATGTTGACAGTCTCTGTAACTGACGTTGGCACCACCTCCAAGCTAGCTGGTGATGCAGTTCACTGTACTGTGCAGGGTGGAGTGTGAACATTTATGCATTCAGCACCCTGGGTGGGATGGAGCCAGGCCCCCAACATGAGCACAGTTTTTGACTGACTGGCCACAAAGAGAAGTACTGGCAGCTGTTCCCAGCTAAGCTAAAAAGTTGGCCTGGGGGTTGAAAAGAAATGCTGGGATTAAGCCAATGAAAGATTTCTGGATTTAAAAGAAAATCAAAGGAAGGATACACACAAGGTCAGAGTCACAGGCTTTCAACTTGTTAAGGTAACAACTATTTCACTGTACCTTCTTTCTTACAAAGGATAATGTTAAATGTCACTGTTGCACATTTTTCCTGATTATTTCCAAGCCCTCATTTAGTTCCATTGATCTCTTTAAATTTTGTATTCTTTATATACAAAAATCAAGTGATGGATTATTCTTCCTAAAAGCCCTATAGGCGTGATAATCATTTCTGGAGTCAGCGTCAACAGCCAGTTGAATGCCATCGTGTCGGGCTGAGTGGCACAGGTTGGAATGGAATGGGTCACCTCAGAGGAACAATACAGAAGGTCATAGCTGCCAGCTTTCAACTTGTACATGGGTCATTTCACAGATCTGCCCATTGTAGAGTGTATGCTTAGTATGCACAAGACTCTGACTTCACTCCTCAGTGCCCTTACCCCCGAAAAAGATCTATTCAGAGAGATCCTTCGAGTGCTTCATGGTTTATCTCTTACTTTTGTTTTATTGCTAACTGAAATAAGAGGGTAGAAAAATCAGGAAGGTTACTGAAAGGCTGCGAACAGAACCCTCAAGGGTCTTGCTGTGGAAAAATGAGCGTTCTAACTACTTAGGTATTAATGTTTATGCTGTCATTCATCTTTCCCACTGGATGCCTTAGACGGTGGAGATACGCTTTGTGTCTCTTGTATCTGCCAAGTAAAGCCCAGAAACTGACTGTGCTCTACAAATAGGAAGGTGGAAAGATTAAAAGCATAGAACACCAAGATTCAGGGTAAGTATTTAGTAGGTTCAGAAAACTTACAGAATACTGAGCGTTGATAATTGAAGCACACTTTGTGTAGTTCTGGGATTTTTTGGGGGGGAGGGGATGAGATATATTCGTCAGATCTTCATGATGTTAAGGTAAAGAAATGCCGTGACCTTTCAAAGTTTGTTTAACAAGGTTTTTACATGCTTGCTACTTTAGGCTGTTGTAATAGATATTAACCAGATGTTCTTTCTTTTTTTGAGACAAGGTCTCACTTTTGTAGTTCAGGCTGTCCCTGAACTCAGCCTTGAACTCACAGCAGTCCTGCCGCCTCTGTCTCCCAAGTGCTGGGATTACAGGCATGAGCTACCATGCCCTGCACTGCGGTATGTGGTTCTGACTGCTGGTGGGTGTGAGCCACTATGCCTGGCATTGTTGTATGTGGTTACTGGGGATCTAACCCAGGCCCTTGCACTTGCAAATCAGGTGCCAGAACCCCTGGACTAAATCCCCGGCCCAAACAGATGTTCTTATTCAGTGACAATGAGAAGAAGTAGCATTCCACCTCTACATCAGGGATTTAAGCTCTGTTGCAGAGAATTTTACAACAGTACAAGATGCTAGGCATCAGAGTAAGGTGCCGGAAATGCATAATTACCTTTAGAGAAGTGTGTGTGTGTCTGTATCACACATACACACCCAAATAGTATTCATCAGGACAAAATGAGCACTGAAGTACAGCATTTAGTAGAAGCAGAAGAGTGAACCATACTACCTGGGCCACTTCTTTGTGGGGTTAACTGTGAAATGTAAGCAAGACCATCTCTTTCTAAAAACTTAACAATGTAGCTGAAGAATTGAGATTATTAAAGCTGCATAATTCCAAAGTGTTTATTATAGATAGCAGGTTATATTGGGGTCATGTGTGCTGCAGAGGTTCAGATAGAGATGAAGACAAGGTATATAGTCAGATTATTTGGGGCTTTAATATGGAAATATATACAGATTTGCACAAAAATTTTCAGCTTCATCAGGTGAGCAATAGAAGTTCACTAAAGCACTGGGAGCTGAGAAGAGGCCTACTGCACAACACGTAAGGAATGTGTGTCTCGCAATGGGCCGGGTGATGAGTGGGAAGTGCAGACAGCAGTGAGAGGTGCCTACTGATCCCAGCACGAGCTGTGAGGGGGCTGTACTGGGGGGAAGGAATTGGGCGAGTGGGGAATACCTCTCAGAGATACCTAGAAATCAGGTGTGGTAGCACCTGAAATCAGCACCACAGGCTTTGATATGTATCTGTCCTAGTGCTTTTATGTACCTGAAGTTCTGAGAGCACAGAGCTAATGATGCCTGTGAGAATCACCAGCATGTGAGTGATGCCTGAAACCTCTAACAGTTATGATCTCTCTGAGAAACTGAGAAGAGAACAGTGCCTGAGATTGAGCATCAACACTTTGGCTCTATTGTTGACACCTTTATTAAGACTCAGGTTTACTCTGAATCCCTAGTTTTAAGTTTATCTTCATTTTATTTGGGAAATCTTTTTTGTTTTGTTTTGTTTTTATTTTTGTTTTTGAGACAGGGTCTTGCTTTGTAGTTCAGGCTGGCCCTGAGCTCAGCCTCAACCTCACATCACAGCAGTCCTCCTGCCTCTGCCTCCCGAGTGCTGAGACTGCAAGCGTGAGCCACTATGCCCAGCACTGTGGTTGTGGTACTGATTGCTGCTGGGCGTGAATCTCCACACCCAGTATTATATGTGATTACCAGGAGACCAAATTCTGGCCCTTGTGTTTGCAAGACAGGTGCCAGAACCACTGAGCTAAATCCCTGGCCCCTATTTGGGAAATCTTTAACTCCCAACAGTTTATTAGATGAAAGATACATGCAGAAGTAATTGTTAAATTGTGTTTTAAGGCATATCCCCTCCACACCAAAGTGTAGCATGCTCATCAGCTCTTACTTAGTTGGTGAGGAGAAGCAGGGTTTTTAAGATCAGTTCCCTCAAGATTACTATAATCCAGTGCAATATATTTTTTTAAATGACATGTACAAGGGCTCAGTGGTTCCGGTGCCTGCCTCACAAGTGCAAGGGCCCGGGTTCTATTCCCGGTAACCACATACCATACTGGGTGTGGAGACTCACGCCCAGCAGCAACCAGTACCACATACCACAGTGCCGGGCGTGCTGGCTCACGCCTGTAATCCCAGCACTAGGGAGGCAGAGGCAGGAGGATTGCTGTGATGTGAGTTGGAGGCTGAGCTCAGGGCCAGCCTGAACCACAAAGCGAGACCCTGTCTCAAAAAACCTAAAAAAAAAAAAAGACATGTACAAATTGAAGCAAAGGTGGCCAATTGGACCAAAACCATAAACTGAATGATTGATGAACATTAGTGTAGTAGCAAAGCAACAAATATAGAAACAAAGTAGTAACACATACACACACACACACAGGAAGAGCCACAAGGGTCGTGATAAAGTATTAATAGTGATGATCTATGAGTAGTAGGGATCTAATCTTTTTTTTCTTTGCTTGTTTGTATTTTCCAGTGTTGTCTTACAGTGTACACTCTTACATTCGTATGATGTTAAGAATAATTAAGTCTGGTGAGATTAAAGAAAAGGAGAGTTCTTTCATGGGTATTTTCAGATATATATAAATATCTGTACACTTTATAAGTGTGTGCTTTGGGAAATCACTCAGTAAGTTTAATGTTTGCCTCAGTCCCTGATGGTATACGGAATAATTTCAAATAGCTGCGCCTTAAAAGATGTTTTAGAATGTTACATTTTTATATTAATCAGATGGAAGATGATATGCTTTAAAATCCTCATAGTAAGAGAGGATGTTTCTACCCTTGTTTGGACTTTGTTGAAGAAGCACTCCAGTGTTAAGCCACCACCAAATCCCGGCAGGCCCAGACATGGGGTCCCTGGGGCTCATACTGCTTTGGTCCTCCTTTGTCTCCTGTGAATTGGGCAGTGGGAGCCCGTCAGTGTGGGGCGTGCTCAATGAGGGGATTCCCTCCTCCGTTCACTTTGCCCCAAGCCTGGAATGAGACAGCTGACAGGTGTGTGCTGGAGATCTCAGACAAGCGAGTGTTGACAGAAAGCAGTGCTCTCGGCCTGCCCTGGAGACTCGCCCTCCGGCTCCTGGTGCTGTCACCCCAAACTGCTGCCTCCTCTATGGTCAACAGAATGCTGGATCTTCCTTACTTCCTCCTCAGGAGCTTTTAGAAATGTCTTTTATCTCTTTAAAGTTTTGGGGTGTGTGTGTGTGGTTTTTTTTAAGTAGATCATTTTTTTTTTCTTAAATCAGTCTTCAGCTCATATTCATGAGAGATCTACATTTAACTCTTCTCTTAGTGTTCAGGCTGCCAAAATAAAATATCACAGACTGGATAGTGTAGACAACAAAAACTAACTCTCCTACAGTTCTGGAAGCCAGGATCCAAGAGCAAGATGCGGTAGGGGTTGGTTTCTAGGGAGGTCCGTCTTCCCAACAGACTGGCAGCAACACCTCAGTGTGTCCCCACAGGCCCTTGCTATCTACATACCTGGAGAGAGTGTGTTCAGGTGTCTGTGCCTCTTGTGTGATCTTGGCTTCTCTCCAGTTAGGGGCCCATCCCTGTGGCCTCATTTAACCTCAACTACCTCCCGCAGTCCCACCAGAGATAATCTCACTGAAAGTGAGGGCTTTAATATGTGAATGTGGGAAAAATATGATACAGTCCAGAGCAGCCCACTAAAAATTAATAGATTTCTAGAAATACAAAGAAACACATGGACACAATTATCTACTTGTATTCAACCACACAACTGTGAACCGTGTAGCCATAAGAAAGAAAAAAAAAAGCTGTTAATTGATATGGAGTAATTTTAGGAAATAGATATAGCAATATAAAATTTTTGTTTTATTTTTTGTGGTCCTAGGGATTAAATTCAGGATCTCTTCCATGTTTGGGAAGTTCAACCACTGGGCTGCATCCCCAGCCCCAAGATATTTCAAAGGCAAAAGCAAGATGCAGAAATATATGTACACTATATATGATATGCTACCTTTATTAAGAAAAAAGGGAAATACATATGTATAACACAAATGTATGTATGATTTATAAACATATACATACATATATATATATATTTGAATTTTTGGAAAAGGGAAAAAGAAACATTTTTAAAAATGAAAACATCACCTTTAGGAAGTAGGTAGAAATTGTAAAAATGTTGGAATAAGAGTGAGACTGCATTTTCTTTTTTTTTTTTTTGGCCTTGACTTTGAACCATTTCGATGTTTTATATAGTCAATCAGTTGAATTTTTTTTTTTTTTTTTTTTTTTTTTTTTTTTTTTTTTTTTTTTTTTTTTTTTTTTTTTTAGTTTTGGGGTTTGTTTTGTTTTTTTAGTTTTTTTAAGATAGGGTCTTACTTTGTAGTTCAGGCTAATCCCTGAACTCAGCCTCAAACTCAGCAATCCTCCTTCCTTTGCCTCCCAAGTGCTAGAATTACAAGCATGAGCCACCACGCCTGGAACTGTGATACATAGTACTGATTGCTGTTGGGCATGAGTCACCATGCCCAGCTTTGTTGGATGTGGTTACCAGGGATCGAACCGCGACCCTTGGGCTTGCAAGGCAGACACTGGAACCACTGAATTAAATCCCTGGCCCAATTGAAATTTAACTTTAAAGCATAACCAGCAAACTTAAAAATTTGAAACAACCAGAAAAATGAACTCACTAAATATTAAATTGGTTAATTAACTATACAGGGAAAAAAAGAATTAGAGTAACATTTGCATCACAATTATTAACATATTCATTATGTAAATTAATGGGGTTTCACTGTAACATGTCCACTCTTCCTTGTGCATGCTTGCCCACCCCTTTCCCTCCCCCGCAGTGTCCTTCCCCTTCCTGAAAAGCCCCACTTCTACTTTCAGGTAATAAGTAGACCTGAAAACTCAAGTCCAAAATGAACTGTGTATTAAGTTGTTCAATTAACCACACAGAGAAAGAACAACACAGTCCAGTGAGTAGACACCCTCTGTGGAACATCCTCAGGACAGCTGACCTAAACTTTTCAGTAATGTCATAAAAGAAAATGAGGGGGACTAGCCCAGGTTAAATAGAACTGAGAGAAACATGCAGTGAGTGATCAGTAATTGACTCCTAGATTGAAAAATAATCTGTAAAGTCATCCTTAAAGCAGTTGAGAGGCTCTGGGTGTGCACTGCTCTTAGTTTACAGTATTGTGTCAACGTCACCATTCTTGGGTAGGAAAATGGGATGTTGGTTAGTATAGAATGACTTGTTCTTGCCACATATATGGTGAATTGTCTAGGGAGAAATATAATAGCTGCAATTTACTTTTAGAAGGTTTTGGGGGGCAAAATGTGTGTGTGGTTGAGAGTGTGTCCATGCACGTGCATAGACAGGCAGGTATGGGTGAAGAGAAGACAACACACAAATTGGCCAGAGTTAATGATGTAGCATGATACCCCCAGATACAGCTAAATTAATCCAGATTAGAGCTGTCCAGATATACATTTCTTTTCATCTTTTCTATGGATTGAAATTTTCAAGATAAAAATGTTGAGGAGCCGGGCGTGGTGGCTCGCGCCTGTAATCCCAGCACTCGGGAGGCAGAGGCAGGAGGATTGCTGTGATGTGAGTTTGAGGCTGAGCTGAGGGCCAGCCTGAACTACAAAGCGAAACCCTGTCTCAAAAAAAAAAAAAAAAATGTTGAGGAAAATGAATAACATATTTGGACTCATTTTGCCATGAAAGTGCACCAATTAATCATGAAGTATTCTACTGAGTTCATGCACAGTAGCCTATGCTTATAGCCTCTGCAGTTCTGGAGGCTAAAGTGGGAGGATCACTTGAACCCCGGAACTCAAGACTAGCTTTTGCAACAGAGTGAGACATTGTCTTTAAAAGAAAAATAATAAAGCATTTCTTGAGCACCTGCTCTGTGTCATACCAGAAGAGGTGTGGATGCAGCCATAAAGAAGACAGAGGGGCCAGGGATTTAGCTCAGTGGTTCTGGCTCCTGTCTTGCAAGAGCAAGGACCCGGGTTTGATCCCCAGTAACCACATAACAATACTGGGCGTGGAGACTCACTCCAGCAGCAACCAGTACCACATACCACAGTGCCAGGCGTGGTGGCTCATGCCTGTAATCCCAGCACTTGGGAGGCAGAGGCAGGAGAATTGCTGTGATGTGAGTTTGAGGCTGAGCTCAGGGCCAGCCTGAACTACAAAGCGAGACCCTGTCTCAAAAAATCTTAAAAAAAAAAGAGGACAGAATAATGCTCATAAATGTACATTTAGTGTACAGAACAATAGGAAAACAGGACAGTTTAAATTATTATCAATGCCAGAAGCAAAATAATGCAAGTGAGGTGATGCATAGTAGTTAAAGGAGAAGTGACAGTAGATGGGATAGCCAGGGAAAGCTTCCCTAAGGAGAGAGCCTTTGAGTCAAAACCTGAATGATTAGGAGTCATTCATTTACTGAACGTATTTGCTTTGAGCACCTACCATGTGAACTGTTCTAGTACTCGAGTCATAACAGCAACTATGATGGACAAAGCCCTCTGCCTTCACAGAGCTTATGTCCCAGGTAGAGAGGCCAGACAATAACTAGGAATATGTAAGTTGGTGATGAAGGAAAATGAAACAAGAGAGAGGTAGTGAGGACAAGGTTGAAATTTTAAACATGGTAGTTTATGGGCTGTTCTCTGTGAAGGTGAGACAAGAATCAAGACCAGGAATTCGAGCTGGGATGTTGGGAAGAGACATTGTATAACGCTTGATCAGCCATTTTCATAACTTTGATTTTTACCCAAGGAAATGGGGTTCTTTGGGAAGGTCCTAACTAAAACAATGACCTAATCCACTTTATCTTTTTAAATGACAGCTGTATGGACTAAGTTGAGAATACGCTGCAAAAGGGCAAGGTCAGAAGTAGGTCTCCCAGGTTAGCCTCTCTTGGAATAATTTGGGAAAGAAGTGATTCACACAAGTGTGACAGCAGGCTTCAATTCTGACTCCATTTTGAAGAATAAACTGCCAGAATTTTCTGCCAACTGACTAGAAGTGGGATATGTGAAAAAGAAAGAATTCAGTATGACTGAAGTTTTGAGAATGTGGGACCAGAGAAATGGGAGCTGCTATTCACTGAGGTCGGAAAGACTAGCCAAGGGACAGAGAAGGAAGTGCGAGTAGGTGGTTGGGACAGCAGATGGCAAGATGCGTGAGAGCAGTAGCTGCAAAGGAAAAAGCTGAAGGTCTACTAAGAATGTCTCAGTAGGCTTGGGCAGGGGTAATGAGGAGTACCGTGTTAAAAAAAAAAAAAAAAAAACTTAATAGAATTATTTTCATTTACAAATTGGTCTGTTAACTTCTGTCAGCTCAGATGAGATGAGCTTCTACTTCCAGTGCACCAGCTCCCCGCAGTTTTAGTGGAAAGGAGAAAACCAGCGCTGAAGATGTGGCCCTCTCTGAAGGACATGTACAAGGGCACTAGTAGGAGCAGCCCTGCAAAGTTCAGCCAGAGTGTAACAGTGGTTCCCAGACATTTTTTACCAGTGACCTCTTCGATGTGTCACTAAATTTCACAGACTGCCTTTCATTATTTTGAGCCAAATTTCCCTCAAGTCTGCACCCCACACATAAGTCCACAAGGGACACACATTCTAAACATATTTTGTTCCTCAAGAGCAGGCTCTGACAGCTTTGAGACAATTCATTCACATTCCATTGCTTCTTCTGTCCTGCAGAGGCTGCTCTTAAAATAATGCCAATTGATTTATTCAGATTTTTCTTCCCCCAAGGAGATGCTGGAAGCTTTTATGAGAATTCTTCCAGAATTGCTGAGGTTCTGTGGACTTCAGAAAATATACTTAGAATAGTGACTCTGACAACTTGGGCCCTTGGTGAATACTTACTAACAGAAACGATGGGCCTTGTTAAGGTTTCTATCCACAAGTCCCCCAAGAGCAGCATGTGCTTATACTCAGAGGTTTAGAAGGTAACTGGATTATGGGTGCTAGTATAGGTGACTTGCAGTTGGAGGTATAGCCTGCAGTGCTCTCTTCCCTCCTAAGCTCATCCCTTCCCTCTGCCTCCTGGTCCCTGTGAGCAGCTTTCCTCTACTTAGTGCCACAAGGACCTTCTCTGTGCACATATTGTGCTAAGGACAGTAGAGCCAGGCAAGCATTCCAGGAGACAGAAGGGAAATAGATTTGCACTCTCTCTCTCTCTCTCTCTCTCTCTCTCTCTCTCTCTCACTTGTTATATGTGGTACCAGGGACTGAACTCAGAACTTTATGCTTGCCGGGCAAGTACTTGAACCACTGAGCTAAATCCTCAGACTGCCCTTTCTTGCTTGCTCCTTGTATCTACAATTCCTGCTTCCTTGTTTTAAAAGTCATATCAATGAGATAAGTAAGTGATGAAAAGATAAAAACTATATGAGACCACTTACACTGTATGAAGTCTCAGTGGTAGTCAAAGCTGTAGAAATGGATAGTAGAATAAGGGAGTGGGGGAAACAGAAAACGAAGCTGTTAATGAGTTTCAGAGTTCTAAGATGAAATGGATTTGGAGATCTGTTCTGTAACAATATCAGTATATTGAACAATATTGAACTCTATACATTTTAAGGTCAAATTAGAGATTTCTGAAAAGCATGCTATCATCTTGTTATCCAGAGCTTTCTTCTTTGCCACATCTTGCAGAGCTGAAAGGTGAGCCTCTGGACAAGTGTGGACTTCTGTGATCAGAAGCTGGTGTCGACAGAAGATTCTCCACCTGCCACCTTCACAGCATGAGGCCTTGACTAAATTGTTCACCTTGAATTTATGTCTCCAATTCACACTAGAATTAGGAGTGAGATATTAGAGTTTCAGACCTGAGAAGACAACCCAGAAATTTTCAACCCAATGTCAAATGCAAAGAAAATAGCTAAACAGAATCTAGAAGAAGGAACCTCCAGAAAGCAAGAATTTGTATCTCTTTTACCTTTGTCTTTAGTTGCTTTTACAGAACTATATTTTCTCCAGATTTTTGCCTGATCTTGAAAAATTATAGCTACTTGCTGAATATCTACCATGGCCCAGGGATGTAGGTCAGTAGTGCCGCTGGCTGCCTGAACACCTACCATAAGTAAATGGCTATACAGCTACTCTGCTTTAGAGCATATCTGTTACCTTCATCTTGCTTCATTCCCTCGTATCCTGTGTCTTTTCTACTTGTAATCAGATCTGGGTTTTTCTTCTCATTAGCAAAGATCTCAAAATTACCTAGTTCTATCGTAAAATCTGTCCAAGAGATTATTAAGGAGGAAAGCCTTTGGGCTATTTTCTCCTGTCATTTAAGGTGTATAGAATCGCAGGGTGTGTTCAACATTTATGATATTTTTAATGGCTCAGTTATTATGTCAACCCCAGGAAAATACAAGATGGGGCATGCTGCTACCCATTCAAACAAAACTGTGGGTTTGTGTGACTGGCTACATTTGCTCACCTGACAGGCTTAAGTAGGAAGTGTTGACTTGTGCAGGAAGGAAAACCCATGCTTAGAAATACTGCCTGTGTAAATGCCTTTAAATGCAGACTATTGATTCCGCATTTGTTTAATTTCAAGGTTCTATAATTATATAGTTGAATTTTTGTTGAACAAGAATAATGGCCTTTGAAATCTCACATACTTATGAAATCATTGACTTCTTTATTTTTTTAAGAAAAAGTTCTGCTTTCCATTACATCCTATCAAAGTTCCTTGTGTTCTCTGCAAATTGTTCATGATCTCAGCAGACTGGTTGTACGAGCCCAGCATTCCATTCAAACATAACTTTCATTTGTAGATTTACAGGCAAAAGTTCAAGCATGTCATTTTTTGTGGGGTTTTTTTTTGGGGGGTTGGTTTTTTTTGGATTCACAAGTCCACATATTTTTCTGTGGTATCCAGACTAAGTAAAAATAGTATGAACTGTCTTCTGTCCTATCAGTTTGTATTTAAAGTGTTTCGAGATATTAAAAATTGTTGCAGCTCTCAGATTATTGTGGCATGAGGTGAAGGATGCCACTGGAGGATCTCCAGAGGCATGTTACAGTGTCATCTCCGATTTGGAATCCTCTTGCAATAACACATAGACAGCTCCCCAGCCTCTGCTTCACTCTTGCAACGGTGAGCTCACCACTGCTCAAGATAATGCCTTCCATTTTGTACAGCTGTGATTAGTGGAAGGTGTGTTCTTTGTAGAGGAAGTCTCCCTTCCTTAAATTTTCAGGGGTTACCCTACTTATGCCATCTAAAATGGAAGAGAACAAATCTATTCTTCTCAATTTGGAGGAAATTCTCACATGAGTCCCTATGAAGGGTCCTTTCTTAAGGTGTAATGTGCTACTCTGTCCCACTTGCCAGCTTGGGTGCAGATTCAGTAATCATCGTGATCCTTGTTGGTCAGGCCGACTCTTAACATGGATCATTGGAATAAGCACAAAGTGATCTGAACAATAAAGGATGAAACTATGACTTGTCTCTGCATTCAGTATAGCTTCACGGAGCCCAAGATTGTCCTGGTGACTCGGTTACAGTACCGACCCACCTCCCTAAAGCCTGGAATCACCTGGTCTAACCCTTACAAAGCTGAATTTTTTAATGTGAGGACAGGACCTTATACCTGTTTTTGTTAAACTAATCTTTAAACATGTACTAAGTAATAGTGGCCTATAGTCACTACTTAGAATCTCAATTCGTCTTCCGGAGCCGCTCACCAGTTGCCACCCACATCTTCTCTAAGACAGAGAGAGAAGCATGACAGAGTAGGTGACAGGAGGCTGGGTCATATCACCAGATGCTCAAAATTGAAGCCAAAATCTCTCTTACCAACCACTGTTGATTGCTTAACCTTACCTTTACCCTGGCCTCATTTTTTCACATGATTCAGGGAGTGACCTATAAGAGACATCAGCTGCCTTGCTGAAATCTTTGAGTAGTAATCCCATCAACACCAGAAATGAAATTATTTTGGCATGACTTATTCCTAATGAAGCTTGAATGATCAGCTACTTTGCTGTCTGAGTTCTAAGCGAGTGGAGATTTGTTTGCCAAACTCAAAAAAATAAAGTATATAAATCAGATGGAGGTGCTATACAAAGTCTTGGTTTTACTCAGGAGGAACATTGAAATATTCAGAGAATGGATAGAGGGGTTTGAAAGAGCCACACATACCTCCAAATTAAGTGACAGGAAAAGTGTCATGAAGAAACTTCCTCCATTATGTGTATCATTATAAAAATGAAAAGAAAATATCACTCATTATAATTCTTGGAAGAATGTATGATAGGATCAGAACATAATTTAAAAACAAATGGATGCTGGGGCCGGGGAGTTAGCTCAGTGGTTCCGGCGCCTGTCTTGCAAGCGCTAGGACCCGGGTTCGATTCCCCGGT
>PVIR01039788.1:0-13714 GCA_004026965.1 Petromus typicus
GTTACTGGCCTTATATATCTAAGGGTTTTATATCTAATGATTCAAATAACTGCTGACTAAAAATATTTAAATGAATATATAACAACTTTTTTTCCTGTCAGTGATTCTAATAGTACAGCAACTATGTATATAGCATTTATATTATAGTAGGTATCATAAATAATCTTTTTTTTTTAAAGGTTTTTTGAGACAGGGTCTCACTTTGTGGTTCAGGCTGGCCCTGAGCTCAGCCTCCAACTCACATCACAGCAATCCTCCTGCCTCTGCCTCCGAGGGCTGGGATTACAGGCGTGAGCCACCACGCCCGGCACTGTGGTATGTGGTACTGATTGCTGCTGGGGTGAGTCTCCACACCCAGTATTGTTATGTGGTTACCGGGGATCAAACCCAGGCCCTTGCGCTTGCAAAACAGGCGCCAGAACCACTGAGCTATATCCCCGGCCCAGGTATCATAAATAATCTTGAGATGATTTAAAGTATAGTAAAGGAAGACAGTAGCTTTTACACAAATACTACATAATTTTGACAGAGGGACTGGATCATACTCAGGTTTTGGTTTGCACAGCAATTCCTGAGGATATTCAAAAGGCTGCCATGCTGAGGATGGGACACAGAGTGTCTGGTCTCAAGGTGGTGGTATCTCCCTGGTGAGGATAGAAAACGAGCTCAGACTGAAATGTAGATACTGTTGAGAACAATGAAGCATGTTTAGATGGCCATAGGACTTGGTGATATTTGAGTCGTTAATTCAAGACATATAGCTTCAGTTAAAACAGAAATATCAACATAGAGCTGGAGAGAACCAGAGGGATGTAGCAGAGCATGCTAGACTGAGTGGGAGGTCACAGGCACAGAGCACTGTGATATGAGAAGATCCAGCATAACAGGAATGCAACGAGAAAAAAGAATGTGGTGGAGGTCTGTGGGAACTGATAGAATTATGGAGAGATTGCATCCTATTGATTTAGATCTTTTGAGGCAGTGTTTTGTTAAGTCACTCAGTTACCCAGCTCCTGCCTCAGACTCCCAGATGATGGAGAATACATTTGTGTCCCACCATAGCTGGGTAGCTTTAGGGCTTTTGTTTCTTATTGTGAATGAAATGCTGTAGCAGACTGAACATGAAAATATAGTAGTTATTCCTTATATGCATCTACATTCCTCAATAGTTGACTTTGTTTGACATCTTTCTCACAATTAATCTGGGTAGGATTTATGACCCGTTGACCAACAGAATAAAGCAAAATGACATCTTATGATTTGCAATGCCCTTATTGATGTACCAATAGGCTTTGCATCATTCTGCTCCCTAGGAGCCATCAGCAAAACCAGCCAGCCTTCCTTGCTAGAAGATGAGAAACCACATGCACCAGAGGCTAGGCTACACAGTTGTTGTAGAAAACGGTCAAAAAAATTTGATTGGGTTAATATTCCTTCTTTATCTGACCAATAGATTTTCAACTAGTCAGAAGTGGCTATTATTTTAAATCACTGAGTTTTAGTGGGGTTTCTATGCAAGTAAAACTAAGTGATGCAAAGGAAGAGAATTTAGTCTCTGAATGACATAATATTTAGAAGGGGAATGACAAAAATAATGAGTGTTCCAGTTACATGCATAGTGGAGATTAAGGTCCAAGCATTTTTGTGATAGAATGAATTGAAGGCATGTTTAATAGTGAGCTTTTGGCTGTTAGGTGTAATACCTGAGGCATACAGTGCAAAGAAAGAGATGTTTCATTTGACTCACAGTTTCAGGGGATTCAGTCCACCATTTGCTGGCTCCCAGGCATAAACATCAGAGCAAAATTGTCTGGTGGTAGCAGAGGTGCTTAGCAGCCTGGGGGCAACACAGAGGAACAGGGCCAGAGTCAGGGTTGAGGAAACAAACAGATCCTGATGCATGACTGATGTGTGTTTCGCTAATCCATGGGAGGGGTGGGCAAAGGCAATGAATATCACATTCCACACTGATCACCACATCCTGAAAGAAACAGAGAAAACAAGAGCAACTTTAACATCTTGGTTGGGTGCAACTGAAAGAATAGTCTTGATATTGCTATGATAGGGAGATACACAAAGATATATCTCTTTGGACAGGGGAAGTAAAGAGTCCAGTTTTTTTCATGGTAAATGTGGACATTAATAAGATACATAGTTTGAGTTGTCAAATTGACAAATGAGTAGTTTAAGGACAAAATCTAGTGGGTTTCTTTATGTATAGCAATATAAACATCGCTTAAATCATAAGATTAAAGAGTTTGCCTAGAAAGTGAAGGATAGGCCAAGGGCTGAGCCTAGAGCACCAAGTGTTCAGAAGTTGGCAGGAAAAGAACAGTTTGCACAGGAAACAGAAAATAATGGGTCACTTTGCAATATGGATAACCTAGAGAAGAGCTAAGTGAAAATATAGTTCTAATCTAAGGAAGATTACTGAGCACCTTTAACAGTTACTAGGAGGTCAAGCAAGCTGAGAACAGAAGTGACTTTTTACTGGCCATTTAGAGATCTCTGTTGGGTTTGATAAGAGCAGCTTCTCTGGCCAGTTGACAAATTCTGGTTCAAGTGATATCAGAAGAAAAAAAGGATGTGTGAGGAAGGAAGAAACAAAGATTGTAAAACATGATACAAAAGAATTTCTTTAAATTGAAATAGAAATGGACAGAAGATAAGGTTAAACAAGATTTTTCTGAATGTGCACTATAATTGTTCATTGGAAGGCTTAGAACAGTGGTCCTATCTGGAGAAGAAAATGAATGATAAGCAGAATTTGAGATCACACAGAAAATAAAATTCTTCATAATTTCTTAGTGACAGTTCACATTGGAGGCAGAAGAAGGCATAAAAGACAATGTAATGTAATGTAAGAGTACAGAGAGATTCACTCTTGTAGGAATGTATAATTTTTCTTCTGATGGTTTTTCTCATCTCAGGAAAATCAGAAGCAAATGAATCAGGCAAGTGTGAGGAGTGTGGCTTCTGACTGGACACTGGAAGAAACAACTGTAACAAAACAATAGTGGACAGATTAGAGCAAAATTGATGGAGCTATCACATATTCGAAGATCACCCTCGAAATTAATAAGAAAAGCTTTAATCTGCTATCATTATACCTGATGTACCAATGGCAGATGGAAAATGAAACAGGGAGCTGACTTTAACCAGAGGTACAGTTTAACTGAGGAGTGTCACAAAAAATCGGTGATATTTGGTAGGACATAGCGTGTTAACTGATTGGATGATGGATATAGAGATAAGAAAGGGCTAAAATAAAGGAATGAAGGCGATAGGGTTAGAGGATTAGAGGCTTTGAGTTGAAGATGTTTTCCAAAATTTAGAAGGCCAAAAGAGTGACCTAGATATAAAAGAAGTAGGATTTAGAGAACAGTGTGTTTGAAAGCAAGATATCGATAGAGAATATCATTTTGGACTTAGAGAATTAGTTCTCAAAATAAATAACAGCATATCTCAATGTATTCTGAAAAATCTGTGGTAAGATTTTAAAATTATTAAGGGTGAGAGAGAAATTTAGTGCCAGAAAAGTAGATGATGCTCTTTTATGCTGTGAATAATGCATTGCATTTATATATTTGGAGAATAGCTGTTGCATTCATAGTGATTCTGTGTGTGTGTGTGTGTGTGTGTGTGTGTGTGTGTGTGTGTTGTGCTAAAAGAAAGACAGAGCATTTGAAAATGTTGAAGAAGAGATTATTATTTAAGATTAGGATTTTATATATTGGCTTAAAAAAACTGTTACCAATGTGCGTATTTTCCCAAATGTCATTTTCAAATGAAGCAAAGCAGTTGTTCAAATTAAGTAAATATTTCACAAAAAATAATGCTATCAAATGTAAAAGGTACATATGATATCTTCATGATATTAAGAAAAGTTTGAAAAATTTAATATCTTTGGAATGCACAAAGCATCTTGTATTAGATTTGTAAGCTCCTACATGTGCTGATATGATCACAGTTTTGACACTATTTACATTATTAGGAAAAATTGGTTTTATCATGTAAAATTATTTTGATATATTAGCCAAAGAAAATTAAGAGAAGGTTAATTTTTCTCTTCTATTGAGTAATATTATTTGAGGAGTAGTCTATGAGATGGCAAAATATGTCAAAAATTAGTTATAAAATGGACTGCATTCAAAACAAATTATAAGCACCTGAAACATCCTTCAGATACTGAGATTTTCTTTTCTGTGTTTGGAAGGATCATCAAAAATAGATAATCAAAGACATATTATTCTAAAGCCATTGATAAAATATGAAGAAATTTTTCATATTTGAAATATTTATGATTTTCCCTTGTTAAAGTCTTTGCTTTTTAACAGAAATGTTCTTGGTAGTTGTTGGCGATGCTAATTTATAGCTAAATAAAGGCTGTGCAGATATTTTAGCAATTTGTTGTATTATTTTTAGTCCTTGAGAATTTCTTCAAAACTTCAAAAGTCATAAACTGTTTTAATGTTATTAATAAAAAATTAAGAATAACTTTGTGAGTGATTATTTTATACAGAATACCCTGTAAGAGTTAGAACATCTTGTCATAGATCCAGAAATAAGATAATTGTAAAAATCCTGGGGCTTTAATGGTTTCTCTTCATTACCGCCCGTTATATTTTTAAAATTTTATTTTTAAAAATTATCATGAATAAAAGTAAACATCAAGTTTGAAATACTTTAAATAAATGTGTTATATATCTTTCAGATATACTGTATCTGAAAAGTTAAATAAAGTTACCTTAAGCTGCAGCTGAACCAGATTGAATTCATGAAAATTAAGTTAATAATCATGGGGCTTATTAACAAGTTACATTATTTAAAAATGACCTTACCACTGAAAATTTTAGTACTTTAGATTTAAAAACATACATTTATTATATTCTAATAGAAATTTCATAGTACTTGAATTTAAAGTTCTAAACTTGTAGTAGTTTAAACATACTTCTTTCCATGACCAACATGTTCAAGCATGCATTCAGCTCTGCCACTTAAGATCACTTCAAAACACTTCCTGGGACACAGTGTACAATGAAGAAGTAAGTTTATAAGTTCTAAACAATGCCAGACTATGTTATTAGTGCATGTTAATGTGGAACATTGTCTCAAGATGTGCAAAAGTGATTAATTAAGCTAAAATAAAAATTTTAAATCAGACTACAGTTTAATGAGTCAATTATGAGAGAATATGGATCCTCTTAAGACTTTTACAACCACATCTTTGAAAAATAAGCTAAATTACTGATAGCTTTTGCAAAGCACATAAATCTAGAGGGATTCCTGATTATTAGTATGGTTTTAGAAAAGCAGCAGGACTCTTGCTGAAATGTAAGAGATGAACAGAATTTGTTTTTAAATGAGTAGGAACCAAATATTGTGAAGCTGAAAAAATCACACTACTACAAGTTATTTCAAAACTGTTTAATATGATTGTCATACTGTTATGCTCAAATGTTCTTTGGACTATATATTTAGGAAACACATCATGAATATCATATTCTGAATTTATCTAGATTTTTTATTAGATCATTTTATCTCTTATACTTGTCCATAGACATTGGCCTCTCATTTCCCTACAGAGTCTTCTATTACTGTTTATTTTTCCTGTACACTGTGTTTCAGGAAGTGTTTTGAAGTGATCTTAAGTGGTAGAGCTGAATGCATGCTTGAACATGTTGGCCATGGAAAGAAGTATGTTTCTTTTGACAGTTCATTGATATCATGTCCAGTGCCATAATCTGTAATCTGTTGAGTTTTTTAAAAGTACAGTAATAGGTAAGGCTTATATTTTTTCACAAAATGATCATGTATCTTACTTTTTAAAGTATTTGTAGACTGCAATTTATTGTCTTATTATCTGTACTTTCATTTTTTCCCTCTCATATTATTTATAAGTTTAGACTCTACCCTTACCCTTCATTTTCTTTGATTTTCTTGTATGGAAAAAAATTTTCATCTTACTGGTAACCCTACATATACTCATAATTGGACAATAACACATGTGAGAGTAAGGTGTACTTAGGAATGCATGTGAACTCATTATTCTGATCTCATACATTTATTTTATTATATACTTATTTGAAGATAGATTTTATCACTTCAAAGAGAAGCAGGTTCACTGAATAAGAGTTCTGGGTCCCTAACAGTAGATATGTCTTGCACTGAGCAGAAAGTTCCTAGAAGTGGGTTAAAATCAACATTGCTAGTTCTTACTTGTGTCTCTCTTATTTCCGTAGCCTACTGTGGGCTTTGGAAGTTAGATGTGGTATTGACATCATTTGCTGTATTGTATCATGTATATGAAATTCAACAGCCCTTCAAAATAAAAAGTAACTGCAGATGATGTAATTCTTGGTAATTGTTCTTTATCTTCTCTCCTTGTCACTAATATGGTTAGAAACAGCCTACATAATAAAGTCCTTAAAAGGTATCTGAGGATTAAACCTTAATTCTTAACCATTGCACATTTTCAGGCTCCCTTAAATTAAATTTTAGGCTATTATTAGCAATGAATAGTTGTTCTCAGATTTCTTTTATAGTGTTTTGTTTTGATGACCTTTTTGTACTTTAGTCCTTTACCTGATTTTATTCACTTAGAAAATATGGTAATTTTGAATAACTTCTTGGTAATTCTGCAAAAGAAGGTTTATAAATGGCAGATTTTACAAAGTGAATCAATTTGATTTCAAAGCTAGAATTAACATACTTTAGTTAAGAGAAAAAAACCATCTTAAGGTTATAAGGGGTGGATCCAATTGACCTTTTTGAGTCCACAGAGTTACATGTTTCCTAAGGCCAAGGAACTGTTTCATGACCTTGGGAGTATTAGTATTTCTATTTAAGTCATTACATTTTCAAACATTGGAACTGCTCAGATTTGGTTCAGTGCACAAACCAATCACTTAGAATGTTAAAGAGCATGACTCGGGTCTCTTGGAGACAGCTCTTCTGTAATTGAGCTCTCGTTTGCATGGCCTGTCTACCTTCCTTGTTAATTTTTTCCTTGATTTTTTTTTTCCTTGTCAGCCTACATTATGAATGCAACTGATAGAACAAACATCAACACCTTACACTCGAAATTCTTTCTTCAGAACTCATTTAAAACACATGCTGAACTTCTCAAACTGCAAGTTCCACACAATGTCAAAATGTTTTAGAGTTGAAAGTGATTGTTAGATGTGTATTACAGTCACACGAGGAACTTACAAAACTGCTCATGTCTTAGCCCTTCTTTTTGGAAATTCTTATTTCACTTCTCTGGAAAAAATTGGGGACATCTGTGGGTTTTTTTTTTTTAAACTTTGCAGGTAATTTTAATTTTCAGCAGAGTTTACTAATCACTAGAATAGACCCACTCACATGACAAAAAAAAAAATCAGAAAGAATTTGATTTATCAAAGATCATACAGTTGTAATGGAGCAACAGAAAGCCAGAATTTCTGACATTAAATTTAGACTACCATATTTTGAAACTATACTGAGAGAGATTCTCCCCCAAAATCTTCAGACATAAATAAGGCCTGAGCTTCAAATGGGGAGCTATATACAGCTAGATATCTCTTTCTTTCTTTCTTTTTTTTTTTTTTAGGTTTTTTGAGACAGGGTCTCGCTTTGTGGTTCAGGCTGGCCCTGAGCTCAGCCTCAAACTCACATCACAATCCTCCTACCTCTGCCTCCCGAGTGCTGGGATTACAGGCGTGAGCCACCATGCCCGGCACTGTGGTATGTGGTACTGGTTGCTGTATTGTTATGTGGTAACCGGGGAATCGAACCCGGTCCTTGCACTTGCAAGACAGGCGCTGGAACCACTGAGCTAACTCCCCGGCCCTAGATATCTCTTTCTAAGTGACCTTGTTCACTGGATATAATACACTGAAAGGTTGTTTCATTTAGAATATGCTATTATTATACTTCTCGTATAAAAGGGAAGCCTGTGTATTTTACTAGTTTATAAAGTGTAAGTGTGATGGTTCTCAGATAGCTCTCCCTTGAAGAGGGTTTTCAGAGAAACAGCATAATCTACTATATAGTTGAATCCTTTTGAGGCCTGGGACATGGTAACGATGTCTTGCTAAGAGTTTACACCAAATCATTTTGGTCTGTATTATTTACAACTCATCATTACTGTTCATTGTTCAAATGAAAGTGGTTTCACAATTACATTGAATCATCTGCTTTGATAACATCAGAATTTACAACTACATCAGAAAAACACAAAAAGAACTGGTTTAAGGGTTGACACTTAGCTTTTGTTTATAGTATTCTTTTAATGCTCATGTTGATCTTTCAGCATTGAGAACTCATTTAGACAATGTCAAAATGACAGTTGAAAATTATACTTGTCTTTAAGGTTTGTTTTCTCTTTTGTGTTCATGTTATTGTCAATACTAGGATTGGCAGAATTTTGTATGTTTTATTATTTATAAAATATTTAAAATTTTTTGGCAAATAAGGGCACATTTGTATTGTGAGTATATGTATCTAATGTAGAACTTTACATGGAATGATTATACCTTTTTTCTTCTTTATTCTTTCAAATAAAACATTTCTCATGAACCTACTCTTACCCAGTTACATCAATGATCCATCCAACTACTTTGAAATAGCAAACATGTAGGTTTTTGAACCATGAAAGTAAATTCAATTTCAATATGTGATGAGTTATTAAGGGTTCCAGAATCTAGCATATTTGTAAATATAGAAGATAGTAAAGTGGAAAAAAAAAAAAACTTAAGTTGCTTCATAGGAAGGCAATAAAACTTCATAAATAGATGATAAGAGTTGACACAAGGATAAAAAGTATGGAAAATTCTATAAAATTGAAAATAAAGATTAAGTGAAATGTAAATGACTATGGAGATGTCTCTAAAGTCTGTTATTGTTTTTTAAGTATGATTAGTGAAAAAGATTTAGTATAAGCTCAGCTGAGTGTTTGAGCATCACACGCAACACATTCCCAGTGAGGAGCTGAACCTCAATAAGAAATTAAATATCATAAAACTTCAGCTGGCTTTGTTCCAAGAGATGCTAGAGGCCAGAAAATAGTGAGATGCTTTTGTGTGTAAAGTCAATATTATCAAATCCATAATCTAGATGGTGGGAGAAATATTCATGGGTAAAAGAATGACAGCTTTTATGAAATTTAAAAATATATAAATCATCAATGATAATTTGTTACGAATTGTTTGATTCAAAATAACAGCAGAGCGAAAAATGTGTACTTTTCATCTAAGGTCAATGGTAATATTTCCATTTTGAAAACCTGCTATTTTTATCAGAGGAGAGTTAGCTAGTTTATTTGACTGGAATTGAGAAGGAGCAAAAGTCACCTTAAACAAACAATACTCAAATGATAAAGTTTTTCATGGATACTGAATCTAATTTCCTGACATTTTTTATTCTATGATGAAAATAAACATAATTATCTGAAGAAACTTTCTCTTTCCAAAGTCTGCAGGTCTTCTACCCTTCTTGAAATATTTAGAGAAAAATCTAATACTAATGCTTCTCTTTTAGGTCATAAATTCCTGTGGGCCCAGGATTGGTCTAACTTGTTTCTTTGCTGACAGCTTAGTATAGGACAGCTCTCAAAACACATTCACTTAGTAAATGAGAGGACAAATGCACAAATGAACCATTGACTAGTTTTCTTTATTTTACAAGACTCTTTATGAAGATTTTGTTTGTGTATTTACATTTGTAGTTCTCTCTTTTCTTTTTCCACCGACAACATATTCTACAAAGCTGCTCACCTCAGAATTCAGGACTGTTTTGTGTAACTTCAAATTGGAGAAGGAAGATAAGGAAGTAGAAGAAGAGGCACAGTCTCATCTATAACTTAAAAGAGAGTTCAGATGTTGACAGATGGTTTTCCTTGTACCTCTGTTTGAGCTACTCTCTAGTCACTCATAGAAATCATAAAGAATGATTACTGTGCCATAAAGGAGGGTAAAGTTGAGTTGTTTGTAGTAAAGTGGATGTACCTTGAGGCCATAAAGTTAGGTGAAGTAAATCAGACGCACAATCTTAAATACTGCATGCTTTATCTTATAAGGAAAACTAAACATATAGAGAAATCAAAAACAGATAAAAGGAAAAGAGAGATACCACAGGCAATACATCTAAAAGTGTGCCTTGATTAGTATAATTTTCTTGTGTATTTTATGTTTTTGGCCTACTAGCCTTCTTATTAATCTGAAGATATATTTAATATGAACTTATATAATAAATAAATGAACCTGATGCTAGAATAAAAGGAGATGTGGATGGAAGGGGGAAAAAAAGAATCAAGATGTGTTATGTACGTGTACTGTTTCCCTACAATGTGTGTAAACATTAAGTACTAAAGACATGTACTAACAAAAATTCAAAAAATTAGAAAAAAGTGATAAATGAGTAAGAAGGTGACAGTTTAATGAGAAATCTTGGCCTTCTGACCAAGGACAGATGATCCTCGCTGACATGTGATAATTCAAATTAGACACGTCAAATTTGAAAGTTGTCTTTATCTTCATGCTGCCCTGGACCATCTCATGGACTTCAGAGATTTCAAGTCTATTAATGGCACCCATTTCTTTACTTTTATTTCTGATTTCCGTGCTGCATTTTTCTTTCACACATCCAGCTACCTTGTTTGTATTTCTCTTCAGATATTAAGTTCTCAGTCTTCTGATTTCCAAAACTAAACACAACATACAATTGTATGTTTGTTCATAGTTTTTCTTTTGGTTGGTAGTGCCTTGATGTACTTATTTAAGCCAGCTAGATACTTGATCCTAAACTCAGAATCATTCCTCACTCTCTCCAGTCATATTAGAGAAACAAGTCCCACTTGATTCTCTTCTACCCATGGTGACTTTAATTTCCACAGCTCTGATCCTTACTACTTCACTTTCTACCTCAATGTCTTCTAAGCTATTTCCTTGACTTCTTGTCTCCTCTTCCTCAATGTGCCCTTCTTTATTACTGTCAGTTACTTGGAATATACAGAAAGCCATGTCCTTCTGGGGAAGTACTCAGTGGCTTCACTCCAAGAACCCGAGGAAGTTTATACTCTTCGATGATGGAGCACATACAGTTTTGGCTGCAGAACTCGTCATCTCTTCCTCAAGTTAAATCCTCACTGCTTCGCTTTCCTTTGCTCTTTTATATACCAGAGAAAAATAACACCATCAATGTTCTCAGAAAAGCCAAATGTCACATATGTTCTCAGTTTCTACATGTTTAAACACCTTGTTATCATTCTTTACCTCTACTTTTCTGTCAGAAACTTCTCTGTCATTCAAAATCTGAATTTTTACTCAGTAGTATTAATAATAGTATAATTAGCATAATCATGAGAATATCATATTTACATGATATTTAATAGTTTATAAATGATTTTCACATAAATTATCATACCTAACCTGGAGATAGTGTTGTTTGCAAATAATATCAGCACTTTAGGAGGCTAAGGCAGGTGAACTGTAAGTTTAATTCCACTTAAGCAACACTGCAAAACTCGCTCTCAAAATAAAAATAAATACATAAAAGTTATATCTGCATTGTCACAGTACTTAAAAACAGACAAGGGGCATATTTTTTCCAATATAAATTGGAATACAAAGTTCATGAAGCAAGGAATTTTATCCCTGCTATTAGGGATAAAAGAACATCTCTCCCATGCTTAGAAATGTGGACCATGTAGCAAATCTCAACGATCTTCGGAATGAATGGATGCTTGAAGAAACAAGTGAGTTTTAAAAAGTGTTTATAAGCATTTACTCATGTACTACTAATGAAACACTTATTTCCAGATAAAATAACAATGTTGTGCTTTGTATTTAAGCTGGCAATGGGCCAGGAGTATCAGTTGTAGTGAAAACTTTTTTTACTTAATATTTTTTTCTTGATACATGTTGAAAATTCTTTACATGATAGCTGTATTATTGTATGTTCTACTTCAGGACTTGATACTATTCAAGTGACTTATATTTATTTATTTATTTATTTATTTATTTTTAGGTTTTTTTTGAGACAGGGTCTCGCTTTGTAGTTTAGGCTGGCCCTGAGCTCAGCCTCAAACTCACATAACAGCAATCCTCCTGCCTCTGCCTCCCGAGTGCTGGGATTACAGGCGTGAGCCACCATGCCCGGCACTGTGGTATGTGGTACTGGTTGCTGCTGGGTGTGAGTCTCCACGCCCATTATTGTATGTGGTTACTGGGGATCAAACCCAGGTCCTTGCGCTTGCAAGGCAGGTGCTGGAACCACTGAGCTAACTCCCTGGCCCTCAAGCGACTTATATTTAAAGAACAAATGTATTAAATAGTTGACAAATAACTTCAGAACCAAAATCAAAGTTAGCTTTTCTGTGAGAGGTGATAAGACTTATGTTTATTCTTTTTTTTTTCTTCCCAGAAACAAGAATGAAATACAAAATTATTACTAGATTTAGAATGTAAAATAATTAATGTTACCCAACACCTAGTGGTGATTAAATCCCTAAGTAAAATAATAATTTTGGGAAAGATTTCTTGAAATGATTAATGTTAATCTTCAGTAAATGAAATTAGAATTTCAGAGGAAAAGTAGAATGAACATATTCAAATGCTGTGGGTAAAGAGAACCTGCAGAAAACATGCCCTCTATGAATTCTTCACCAGAAAGCAGTGGCACTAGACAAAACATACATCCCTCACACACAAAAATTCATTTATAAAGGAGTATACCAGGGGACTGTCGGGACACGCTGTCCCAGCTTCTGGTGCAGCCTGCATCACTGTTTTGCTTTAAGTAGAGTGTGATGAGAAGATGGCTCTACAAATTTGATCATGTCATCTATGTAGCTATCCAGCCATTAGTCAACATAATTAAGGAAAATGAACAAATGCTTTTAAATATGACCAGCAGTTTTGCATCTTTTTTCTATTTATTCTTAGTTGCTTCTATTAGTACTTTTTTAGTGGGAAAAGTATAGTTTTTTTTTACTCAACTTTGAAGTCTTGTAACAGTTTTATTATCTCACATTTATGTGCCATTTTATGGCCAGCAAGGTGTCAGTGTTTTTCTACTAAATCCCTTTAAGCAGAATCTTAGTGTTCTTCCAATTTTACAAACTTCTGGAAAGAAAGTTGCTAGTAGATGTTTCAGTGATAAATTAGTAGTCAAAAAGGTATCGGAGGTCATGATCATTGCCCTCCGCCGCTGGTTTATTTCCTAGCTCACAATGTTAACTAACTCTTTTCAGGTCTATGACTGATATGCTTGTAAAAGATTCCTAAAGCTCAGATGAAACTGAATTGTTAAATGATAGTAAATGATACCTGTAAGAAAGCAGCAATAATAATATACTTTATTAAAAACAATACTTTATTATAAACTTCACAAGAAAAAGGCATTATGTCTAAAAATATTGAAAGTAATCATGGATATGTTTTTAATTTAGAGTGATCAAGGTTAAATTGGAATGTTTTTAATTTAAAAAGTTGAAGTTAGGGGCCGGGGAGTTAGCTCTGTGGTTTCGGCGCCTGTCTTGCAAGCGCAAGGGCCCGGTTCGATTCCCCGGTAACCACATAACAATACTGGGTGTGGAGACCCACACCCAGCAGCAACCAGTACCACATACCACAGTGCCGGGCGTGGTGGCTCACGCCTGTAATCCCAGCACTCGGGAGGCAGAGGCAGGAGGATTATGATGTGAGTTTGAGGCTGAGCTCAGGGCCAGCCT
>PVIR01039789.1:0-13860 GCA_004026965.1 Petromus typicus
CCAGTCTGCAAGCTTATCCTCATCCAATTAAAGTTTAATATCCAACTCACCACTTCAGGTAGCGGTCTAAACGAGAGCAGCCTGGGGAGCTCCGCAGTTCGGCCTCTAACACGTGCTCCTGGTTACAGCAGCAGGATCTCTGAGGACAGGAAGTGATCAACCGCTAACCCACTTTTAACCCTCTTGGGGCTGCCTACACCCCACAAAACAAAGGGGCCAAACTCTAGCTCCTGGGCAGGAAGATAGAAGATGCAGCAATCCACACAGCTGCTGCAGCTCTCAATCAGCAGAAATTTTTCAAAGGATATAATGGAGCCTGATGGAGGAATAAATTTGGAACAAAAAGCCAGCAACTGTGTCAAAAATAAAGGTCTGTACCAGCATTTAGCCAGTGTATTTGCTAACATTAACAATATCCCCCTCCACCCAAGAAATCTATTATGAGACAGCTATAGTCAAGTGTTATTATTTTACAGTATGTTGCAAAAGATGCATTGAAATGACATCAACACTGTTCTATTTTCATGATCGGAATGAAACTTCCAGGGTATAAGACACTATTCTCTGAGTAGGAAAAAGCTTTCATTATAAAGCAGTAATGTTAAGAATTTTTTAAGGGGGAAATATAGGTGGCAAAATTTATACACTAAATCAAAGCCAGAAGTATGGGATATCTGGAAACGCAAATCTAGCTGTGTATTGTATCACAACACTGACATCTATTGGCTACAAGTATACTGAATCTTCATTGTCCCTTCTGGTCCCTCTTTTCTCTGCAACTGAAGAATTGTTCCAGCTACATCAAATCTCTTACCATTATGTTATGTCCTTTATTCTCAATAGATTGCAAACTTACGCTGGTGTTTCTCCTGTTAGCCTTTGCCTCTTATGAAACAAGATTGTTATGCCATTTTAATTTTTTCTAAACCAAAATAAAATTCCTCTTTATACAACACTCCCATTAATCTGGGTGTAGTCTGCACAAATGAGGGCTATTATTTCACTGGCAAAATTTTAGAAACGTCACATGAGGAAAATCACACAAAATAGGTTCTCGGCACACCACCTTCCCCCAGACGAATGCCTCTTCCATTCACACTGTGAGCTACTTTGCTCCTCAACTTGTTGCTATCCACCTGTCTTGAAATCTGGCCTCCACTATGGACTCTTTATGCCTCCTTTTCCTCTGATCACCCTGAGGATCCACATATACTAACAACTGAGCCCCCCGAGAGCTCTTCCAACTCTCAGAAATCTAAGCATTTGTAATTTCACATCAGACATAAATCAAAACCTTCAGCTTTGACTTTCCTTTCTCCTTTCTTTCAGTATCTCCTCACTTAAGAATAAGAGTGATTACCTCTAACTCTCTCCTTTACCACTGTGATTTTTATGCTTTAACATTCCAAAAATTAAGGCATTAGCTCCCTGCTGAATCTTTACCTCTCTCTAATTCACCTATTCCAACGTAATCATCCTGGCCCCTTTATTGATGCTGTGGCTGACTCCTCTTTTTATCCTCCACAATATTCCCAGTATATTTCCCCAACATGAGTCCTGATCTTAATTCTGTTGTGTTTCACTTCCCAAGAATAACAGCCTTCATCCTATTCCATGATACCAGTCACTATGCGAACCAATGACTCTACACTTCCTTTCCCCAGCCTGATTCTCATTTAAATATCAGATCTAAATAATCTAAATAGTTATTTATCATCCTTACACAAATATCCCCAAGATAGCTGAAAATCAACATATCACAAATCCAGTTTGTTTTTCCCTTTCTCCCCCATGCCCGCCTCCTCTCCCAGCCTTATCTCTGGAAATGGAAAGATCGCTGGCATTATAGTCCAACCTAAAAACCTGGGAGTCATCTCAAGGCCTAACTGCCCTTCAGATACCATGTCCAATCGGTCACAGAAGCTTAACTGTCTGTTGAGTTCAACTCATGGGTTACTCTTTCTGACCACCCAAGATTTAGAGTGGAATTGTCCAGTAAGAAACTGTATTTTCCAAGTCCCTAATATCTGGGGTAAAAAAGAGGGCACATAAGGAGCCCGACAGCTCCCGGCATGGAATGTAAGCTGATGTTATTTATACTACTTAGTACCAAAAAAGCAGGTGGGCCTCCCTTGGGCTCTTTCTTTGTCCTCTGCTGAATGGAAGGGATTCTTAGGGTCTGGGGGACCAGGAGCTATGCGGTCCAAGAGGCCTGGATCTGTGAATGAGCAGTTGGAAGACCGTCTTCCAGGGATATCCGGGTTGTCACATCGCATGAAACATTGAGAAGTCTGGGCTTCCTTGTTGTAGGACCTAAAACACTCTCCAACACAAACTAGATCAGCCACCATCTTTCCTCCCATAGATCCTGGCCAGGGGCTCCCAGCAGACCTGTGTCTGTGATCCTGACTGCCCTTGCTAATCTCAGGAAAGCAGCCTGGCTCGGCCTTGCTCACAGGATCCTCCATCAGAGGACCGTACAAAGTGTAAAATGGAGACAACTAGGATCTTTTCTTCGCAGCTACTCTCTCACTCATGATTGCCACCCTTGAGTGTTATCACCTAATTCCCCTCTACACCCACACCCACACCCACCCACCCACACACACACACACACAGAGCCAATCATAGAGTGTTGACTCCAATATTCTTTGCTGAGGACTCTTCCACATTTTACCCCCTAGTTCCCTCCTACCAAGTCCTTCTCTCATTTGAGTTCCTCAAACCATAGTTTCCTGGAATTTTTCCCCTGACTTTATCAAGGACTAATTAAGTTATTACACATAGTTATCTTATTACCTCATTTATCTTGCAGTGGCCTTTTACTCACATTTATGAGAAATCCTTTGTGTCCAACATGCATCTTTACATCTCTCTTACTGTATCACACATTGCCTTAGGGAAGAATCACAGCTCACTCTTAGAGAGCTCTTCCATGAACGCTCAGTAGACACCACCCACCAAACCAGTACATCCTCCACCTGACATCTACATGCCTCTGGATCCAACCTTTCCTCAGTTACACTTCAATCTGAGATAGTTTAATGGAAATTCTTCATGAACCTAAAATGAAATACAGCATTTCCAAAAAAAAAGATACCATTCTTTTATTACTTTCTACATGGCTGTGTAGTTTCCCAGAAAGGGAAAACAGACCACTAAGGTCTAAAATAACCAATTAGATCTATTGTATAGTTATCATTAGTAACAATAATAATGATTTAATATCTACTAAATTAGTGTCTGGAACACACTAAATACTCTGCAAGCATCTCATTTAATTTCAGCAACAACACTGTCCAGTTCTCTTCACGCTTTTCTGGTTTTATCACCTTTCTCCTGCACTTTCTTTTTAGCAAGAACCCACCACGGAGGAGAGAGGGGTACAGCCGAGCTGTCGGACAGGATCCCACCAAAGGCTGCCCGAGGCCAGGCATGTGGGAGCATTCAATTTGGGTGAGTACTTGATTGGGAGGCCACAGAGAAATCCTACTCTTGATACAACCCTCGTGGCCAGTGCTGTAACACTCCTCCATACTCTCTGCGCAAGACAGTCTGTACCTCAGCCTCTGGCACTGGGTCTGCCCCATTGTCAAGGCTCGTCTTCATCACAAACAGTCCTGAGATGCTGATGCACAGGCCTGCCCATGACTAAAATCTCTTCCACCCACTTAGGTTAGCCTTCCTCACGGAGGTACAACTGCAGCTCTCTCATCAGTTTATTAAAGCTTGCAGGCATGCTTCATCCTGCCTTCAGAAAATTATTTTTCATCTATGTGCTGTACATTATTACTTGGTGTGCAGGCATTGTCTATATAGTGCTGTACAAAAATAATTGATTACTCATGAGTGACAGAGTAATTGGCACTACCCTGGTTATTCAGCAATTGTTATGTATTATAATTACCAGCTTCAGTACACTAGACAGAATTTAATGTTCTTGAAAATTAATATTATCGAAGGACTTCATACAAAAGAATGTAATGCTCTTAAATTAAAAACTTGTCATATACTGATACAGTCTCACATTGTTGGGTATTTATCAACATTTTGTTTTAGTCATTTCAAATCCCTTTATCAAGATGCAGAGCCTGTAGCTGGTGTCAGTTCAACACAAGTGGATTTTAGTGAGTCTGCTGTTTGCCCCATTGGTATCACGAGTCTGGTGCTGTACTGAAGACCTAGATTCTTTTGTCCACTGGCCTGCATTATAGCCATGAGTTCTTTAAAAGCAAGAAAAGCACCATTTACATATTACTCTAATTAGTGCTTAATGTGCTAGGGCTAATGAAATATATTAAATAAGCAAAATAATATAGAACAATAAGGATGTCTAAAAGCTCACCTAAAAAAATCCACCCTTTTCGCACAGTGGTGTGCCTGTGATGAAGAGATCTTCTCAAGATAAAGGCATAGTGTGGAGCTGAATATGCTTCATCACTTAATGTCATCCTACCCAGGGTGGCAGGGCCAGAACAGAATGACATTAATAACGCTTTGACCCCATAAGAGTAGCCCACTTTGAAAAGGGCTTAATCCTATTCTCCCAAAATGCCCACTACTTCATGAACTTGGTCTTCTCTTCATTGGTGTATATAATTCTTATATTTATTCCTATCTCTTTATTTCCACTTTTCCACTCACATCCCTCATCTCCAGAGCCACTCAATCACCAGGCCCTGCGCCTGGGGGGAAGGCTGCCTTCCTGTCCATCTCTCTCCTGCCTTCATTTTACCTCATCTTTGCCTTCCAATCCTTTCTTGTTCTTTTCTTCAGCAGTTGCTCAGAGTATTAAACAACAGCTTAGTGATTCTAATTGCCTGCTCCTAAAGCAAAAAGTAGACTCCTGGACTTTTAAAAAACTCTTACTACTGGGGGCCGGGGAGTTAGCTCAGTGGTTCCGGCGCCTGTCTCGCAAGCGCAAGGGCCCGGGTTCGATTTCCCGGTAACCACATAACAATACTGGGTGTGGAGACCCACACCCAGCAGCAACCAGTACCACATACCACAGTGCCGGGCGTGGTGGCTCATGCCTGTAATCCCAGCATTCGGGAGGCAGAGGCAGGAGGATTGCTGTGATGTGAGCTTGAGGCTGAGCTCTGGGCCAGCCTGAACCACAAAAGCGAGACCCTGTCTCAAAAAACCTTAAAAAAAAAAAAACTCTTACTACTTACTTTACAATTATAATTAAATTGGGGCTGGGGAGTTAGCTCAGTGGTTCTGGCACCTGTCTTGCAAATGCAAGGGCCGGGGTTCGAATCCCTGGCAACTACACACAATACTGGGCGTGGAGACTCACACCCAGCAGCAACCAGTACCACATACCACATACCACAGTGCCGGGCGTGGTGGCTCACGCCAGTAATCCCAGCACTCGGGAGGCAGAGGCAGGAGGATTGCAGTGATGTGAGTTGGAGGCTGAGCTCAGGGCCAGCCTGAACCACAAAGCGAGACCCTGTCTCAAAAATAAATAAATTAATTAAATAAATAAATACAATTATAATTAAATTTACATTTTATTCCTGTGACTTTTGAATTTTTTTCTGTGGATTAGCCAAAGTCCCTTATCTGAAAACTATTTCCTTTCTCTATTACAATGGCTCAGTAGATGTGAATCATACTGGATCTTAGCAAAAGGCCAAGAATAATATTAGATGTTAATCTAATATTATCATCATTTACCAACTTCAGCATTAGGAAACTTAAAGTTAGAAAAGACAAGGCTAGGATCAATCTTAACTTGGGGGCCAGAATTCAAATATTTTTCAAAATCAAATTAGTAGACAACCATGATTATAAGTAATTGAGTATATATTTTAATACAAATACATTTAGTAAACAAAACATGAAGAACCTACAAATGAGATCATATCAAATTTAAAAACAAATGCATACCAAAGGAAAAAACCAATAGAATAAAGAGACAACATACAGAGTGGGGAAAAAAAAACTTTTCCAGCTTTCTTCTGACAGGACTAATATCCAGAATATATAAAGAAGTAAAAGAAAAAAAAAACCCTCTAAAATAAAAGACTTAATCAAAAATGGGCAACTAAAAGTGATAGATACTTCTCAGAAGAAGGATAAAAATATTCATCACTGATCATTAGAAGAATGCAAATTAATACAGCTCCAAGATTACACTTTACTCTGGAAAGAATGTCCATCATGAAGAAATCAAATAATACCAAATTCTGGCAAGGCCAGAAGGGGAAATGAACCCTTCTGCACTGTTGATGGGAATGCAAACTAGTACAAACCCTGTGGAAATCAGTATAGAGAGTCCTCAAAAAACTAAAACTAGAAATTCCATTTGACCGAGCTATTCTCCTTCTAGGTATCTTCCTGAAAGAGTTAAAGACAGCATATTATAATGATACATGAATACCTATGTTTATAGCAGCGCAACTCTTAAGAGCTAAATCTTGTAAGTGGCCTATACGTCCACCAACAAATGAATCAATAAAGTGTGATATTTATATAGAAAGGAGTACCACTCTGCCACAAAGAAACATAATCTTGAGTTATCTGAAGGACAATGGATATACCTTCAGGTTGTACTGTTAAGTGAAATAAATCAGATACATAAGTTTAAATATCATATGATTTCTCTTGATAAATCCAAACTATTAAAAGGGAAAAATAAAAGACATATAAGAGGAAATAGGGAAATAAACATTTTCCAAAAAGAAAGGGAACCAAGAGATGGAAGAATGTGGGAGAGAAGGGAGAAAAAGAATTAAGTTATTTTATGTACATGTGCCAACTCCCTGTAAGGAATGTTCTTATGTACCATAAATATGTATTAATAAATGAAAATTGAAAAAAAAATTAGTAATGAAAATATTTTCTGATATTATTAACTCCCATGAGTTTACATTTTAAAATGTGTACACTATCTACAAAAATTAATTCAAAATGGATTATAGATCCAAGAATTCAAACTATAAAACTCTGGGAAAATAACGTAAGAACATATCTTTGTGACTATGGTTTACAAAACATCTTCTTAGCTTTGTCACAGAAAATACAAATTACAAAAGAAAAAATAGATAAATTGGAGATCAGTATTTGTGCTTTCAAGTACACCATCAAGAAAACGATGGTCATAATGCACAGAATGGAAGGGAAGCTGGCAAATCATGTATCAGATAAGGGTCCAAAGAACTCTTACAACTGAGCCCAACTAAAAATGAACAGAAAATTTGACAGACGTTCCTCCAAATATGATATATAAATGACAGACAAACACCTGAAAAGACACTCAACATCCCTCATTAGCCACAGAAGAAATCAAAATCAAAATGACATTAGCATACCACCTACTAGGATGGCTATCACCTAACAGAAAACAAATAGTATGACTTACAATAGCCAAAATGCAGAAATGATCAAAATATTTATTGATTAATTAATAAACAAAATGTGGTATATTTATATAATAAATATTATTCAAATGTTAAAAGAAATGTTGTGGTTTGTGTGTAGATGTTGCCCCAAAACCTTCATGCAAATGAGGTGGGACTTTCTTCTTCAGAGGTAACTAAATCTGGAATGTGTGAGGCTGGGTTAAGGGTGTGTGATTACTAAATCACAACACGTGAGTGATTAGTTTGGCACCCGCCCTAATCCCAGCAGTCTGAATAAGATACAAGGGGCAGAAAGAGGCTGTTAACCCTCTCCCCTGTTGCCTTGGCTGCTTGTTTGCCCCGTGTTGTTTCTGCTCTGTGAGGTCTTTTGCCGTTGCAGCCTCAGAGCCAGCTGATTGCCGACTGAACCCTCTACAAACTGTGAGCCAAATAAACTCCTCACCCTGCAACTTTGGGTGTCAGGTATTTTTTTTTTTTCTCAGCAACAAGAGAACAGTAACTAACATAGCAAGTGATTCATGCTACAACATATGTAAACCTTAAAAACTTTGTGCTAAATGAAATTAGACACAAAATGCCATAGAGTATATAGTTCCATTTATAATATCCCACTGAAAAGTCCAGAATAGGCAAATCCATGAAGACAGAAGAAGATTAGGGGTTTCTAAAGGATAAGAAAGCAGGGAATGGGGATTGATTGCTAATGGGTAATTGGGGGTGACTTTCTCCTATTGATGGCTAAAATATTCTGGAATTAGAAAGTGTGATGGCTATGCAACTTTGTGAATATATTAAAAAGTCAAATTAAATTAATTAAATATTATGATTATGTAAATTATATCTAAATGTGGCTGTTATGTCTTCTTGAATGATTATTGATAGCAACAGTTTGTACTATGATGAGTGAAGGAGTTTTCAGAGATAGAGATTGCACACAGATCGGAGAGGGGTGGTCCTAAAACCAGGAAGGGACAGAGCTGCCTCCCACATAACTTTGTCCTTCACCCTGGCCTTGTCCCAGTTTTCCCTGAATAATTCAGAAAACTAGCAATGGGTCCATGTTACTTCAAGGAAATAGCTTCTCCTGACCTTACATTCCTATGATATCCCTCAAAGGAGTCACAACTCAGACATTAGGCACATATGTTGGTGTCAGCTGAGCTATTATTTTAATCCTAGCTCTTCCAGCTGGGAGACTTTCATCATGTTATACAACCTTTCTGGACCTGATTTATCCCACTAGAAAAGGGAGGGGGTGATTATACCTAAACTTCACAGATTAGAGAAAAGGAGATAATCTATACAGCATTTATTGGGGGGAATAAGCACAGTATAATTGCAGCTATTATCTCAAAAGCCTCTTCTAGTTCTAAAATTCCCTGAGATATCTAATAGAATTATAGTTTCAATAGTATGTATTATAAAAACAGTAATGAAGATAGAATAATAGTTTAAGTTAACATGACACAGAGCTTAAAATACTAAGACATTGACGAAATCCCCTAGGCATTCTGCACAACATTTCCATGACAACAGTGTATACACTTTATCTTTTTCCCATCTTTTGCTAGGTGATTGGTTTCTTAGAAAAAAAAATACACTGTCAAGTAAGGTTTGATTGGTGGTTCCATTGTTCCTGAATATTGAAATCCATTCCATAATCTGGCTAAATTCTTGGTGTGACTTTCTTTTTTTTTTTGAGACAGGGTCTCGCTTTGTAGTTCAGGCTGGCCCTGAGCTCAGTCTCCAACTCACATCAGCAATCCTCCTGCCTCTGTCTCCAGAGTGCTGGGATTACAGGCGTGAGCCACCATGCCCGGCACTGTGGTAGGTGGTACTGGTTGCTGCTGGGGTGAGTCTCCATGCCCAGTATTGTTATGTGGTTACCGGGCATCGAACCCAGGCCCTTGCACTTGCAAGACAGGCACTGGAACCACTGAGCTATATCACCGGCCCTTGGCGTGACTTTCTTATAACTAAAGTTGTGCTGGGGGGAGGGGTCACACAATGGATACATGTGTACATGTTAGTCTAGGGCAGACTGCAGTGACAGGTGCTATTCTCCCTGCTCTTGTGTTCTGAATCAGAAGGAAAACACTTGGATAACAGCTCAGGATTTTTTTCATCTAATTCTAATACCTGTATGCTTGAGATTCCATTTCTTAAATTGCCAAGAAAACATTATTACCATCATTTGCAAAATGACAAAATTACAGAGACATCGCCACAGTCTGTTTTGACAGACTGACTTCTAGCTCTCAAGGTGTCTTCCCTTTTCTTCAAGCAGTAATTTATCTAGAAGTTAATTACCAACCATCAGTTCCCCCACAGAGCCTAAGAGGAGAGGGAAGAAAAGAGGAAAATTATATCACTTACCCTTAGTGCAGCTACCAATTTTCTCTGAAAATAGAGAAACAGAGTAAGACTTCTAGTAGAGCCTCAGTAAAAACAATAGTAATGTCAACAATAATAATAAATTCTTGCAGGACAAGTCCTTTAGACCTAACTGCAGAATGATGAGGCCTCACTTTATTTTTAAATAAATACATGCCATACAAAACAGCATATGATCAAATCTAGGGACATTCAAGTCACTTCAAGTCCAAGAACATACTATAAAACAAAATATTCTAGCTCATAAGTCGGCTCTCTGCAGTTAATTTGCCAGCCACATATATACTTCATGTAATTCCTTTAAGACATATTAGGGATGCTATGCAAGCTTGTCCTTCATCTTCAAAGATACCCATGGGAAAGTAATGAATGAATATAAACAAATGGCACAGTATGTTGAATCATAATCTTGCTTAAATGAAAATGATACAGTTCAACAAATTACTCCGTGGGACCAGTAAATTACAGAGGCCTCATCAAAACAGTGGAGATACACAATGATGTTTAGAACATTACTCCATCTTAATCTTGTTTTGCCATCTGTGAGACTCTGCAATTAATATATCCTACTGTGACTTTACCATTTGGTCAAACTGGAAATTGCATGTAGGTCCACAGATTTTGTGATATGACACATAATGAATACAGATTCACAAAAGGGAATCAAAACAAATTCCAGAAAATTTGGGACACATCAAAGTAAATAGTTGACATTTAGTAGGTGACCTATTACAAAGACTAAACATTTATGTGCTTTTTCAAAAAAAAAAAAAAAAGATCAGACTCCAGAGCCAGATGAGTCGAATTCTGCTAAGCTTTTTGACCTTGGACAACTTCTCCATGTCTGTTTTGTCAATAGCAAAACAGGGACAGGAAGGGTGTCTACCTCCTAGGCTAGTGTTGGGAGATAGTAAGTACTATACAGAGGTCATCTGTTATTATTTCTATGGTATAGAAATGGGCGGCTCCAACTAGGTGCTATCTTAGCTTGACCAACACAAATTAGCCCCTCACGTTGGCATTACAAGATGCTTGAACCCAAAGATACAACCTACATAATGAGTAAAGCCAACAGAAGACCCTTTACAGAACAAATAAGTAGCTAATGAGTTCTCTTTCTTTCCAGGTGTCTTCAACTCCTAGACATCCAAGGGAAGATGAAGAGCATGTTCCCTATCAGCAAACACTAATTAAGCCATGCTATTAAGAGATTACCCATGGAGACTGCTTTGCAGAAAATTGTAGTACCCATGATGCCATTTACCAAACACTGATGGTAACTGTGAAAGCACTTCAATATCCAACAGGGCTTCAGAATCACTATCAAGAACAATTATCACCACAATGTAGAGATGCAGACATAAGAGTGTAACAGTTTGGAACCTATATCGGCTACATCCTAGAGGTATTTTAATTGTCATATATCTTTTATTTATTTGGTATGTTTGAAACGTTTGTATGAGACCCCTCTTGACTAAAAACAGCCATTTTTTTAAAACCCTCCACTTTGTATCCTGTAACCTCCCTGTGAACCCAGAACTTGTCTCCTTGGGAACTGTCCACCCAACTGATACACACAGCTGCACATTATATGTCTATGGCACCCAGTGACCTAATCATTGCTATTGGCTTCTGCACATTAACAATAGAATGATCTAATCACTCTTGATTGAAACCACCTGGTAACAGGTGGGGGGTGATAGATTTTTCCCTTTAAATACTGCACCCCCTGCTTACCCGTTTGCCTTCTTCCATGTGGAAGGATGGCCCTCAGCTGAGTAATAAAGCTCTTGGTTGGACTTTCAGATCGTATCATTTCCGGAAAGATTATTTCTGTGGGACTTGGTCCTAACACTTGGAATCTTTGAGAAACTTGCTGTGTTTTCTACCTGTTTATTATTGTCCGTCTGCATGGCTTCAGTGCAGTAAGAACTTTGTGTCTTTTGGTGAGAATGTACTTTTTACTGCAGAGCCAGTAAGCACGAGAATAGCAGATCCCGCCATTTTCACATGCATGGATACCTTCTGTTTTCTTTGCCACAGTGTGTGATAGTTGCATGTTCAGTTTTTTTTTTTTTTTTAAGGTTTTTTGAGACAGGGTCTCACTTTGTGGTTGGGGCTGGCCCTGAGCTCAGCCTCCAACTCACATCACAGCAATCCTCCTGCCTCTGCCTCCCGAGTGCTGGGATTACAGGCGTGAACCACCACGCCCGTCACTGTGGTATGTGGTACTGGTTGCTGCTGGGTGTGGGTCTCCACACCCAGTATTGTTATGTGGTTACCAGGGAATCGAACCGGGCCCTTGCGCTTGCAAGACAGGCACCGGAACCACTGAGCTAACTCCCCGGCCACATGTTCAGTTTTTAAAGAAACTGCCAAACTGTTTTCCAGAGCCATTGTACCATTTTCCCATCCCACTACCAAGGTTTAAATGAGGCATTTTTCTCTACATCCTCACAACATTTGGCATTGTCGTGACTTCATTCTAGTCATTCTGATAGGCATGTGGAGCTAGCCTACCCTGGTTTTAATTTGCATTTGTTTAACAGCTAGTGATACCAAACATCTTTTCATGTGCTTGTCATTTTATGTATCCTTATCAGTAAAGCACTTGATAAGTTTTTCAGTCACTTTTTATTGGGTCGTTTCTTTTTTTGTTCTGTTTTGTTTGCAGTTAAATTTCTTAAATTCTTTACATATTAAATTCTTTATATATACTAGTCCTTTAGCACATATGTGATTTGAAAATAGCTTCTTTTTCAGTCAATAGTTTATATGTTCAATCTTTCTGTATAGACTTTCTGAAACAAAAGTTTTTAATTTACTGAGGCCCAATTTATCAATTTTTCCTTTCTGAATCATGCTTTGGATGTTAAATCTGAGGAGCCTGAAGTAAAATTCACTGCATGAGAACAAGAATGACTAACTTTTCCAGGTTTTTCCTGGTATTTGTCTAATTTTAGCACTAAAACTCCTGCATCTTGGGAAACCTATCCAGCCAGGAGGTTGATCACTCTAACTAGAAATCCATTGGATTCTGCAATTCTTTTGCTCCAGAGAAATCTCAGCTGAACCGCAAAGGGGTTAGTGCTGAGGGAGCACCGCATCCTGTGACCTAGAACCATGACATAAGTCATTACATATATGTTGGGACACTAGAGGGTTATGATGTGCACACATGATCATCCCCCAAAAACAATTGGAGTTGAGAAGTTAACAACTCTTTCATTGTATCCATGGACAGTTTTCTTCCTATGATTTTATAGGTTGACACTTTGGCTCTGGACAGTGAGGGCTGGACTTTATCTCCAAGAAGGTCAGAGACCCTGGCAGGCTTTGACCAATATGCTATTAGAAATGGAAATGTTTTTTCAGGGCCAGACAAGCTAAAGCAGAATGCGCATGGTAACAAGATCCCCAGGTCATCATGAAGTAAGAGAAGCACCTGTCCAACCAAACTGGCCACTAAGTCATCATGTGAAGAAAGAATGGCTCGTGGGACAATCAGAACTGGGCAGAGCTGTCACTCACCCACAATCCTCACCCCAAACACTGTGTGAAGAGAAGACACCCTCCGACAAGGGTAAGGGGGAAGAGGTGGAACCACACAAAAGTCAAACCGTAGAACAGTTTAGCTGTCACCAAAACCCCAAAGCACTTTAGGACTTGAATCCTTATTCCCTAAGTGCAACCTTAAGCTTAGAAGATGAATGAATAAACAGACACAGCAGAGGAGACAAACTATTGACACTGTAGACGACAATGATGACAAACCTTTTGGAGACCGACCGCCCAAACAGCAATCCAAAACCCACTTATTCATCACAAAGTGCAATTAAACCTGGACATTAAAGTTTTAATTTTATTTTATTTTATTTTATTTTATTTATTTATTTATTTTTTTTTAGGTTTTTTGAGACAGGGTCTCGCTTTGTGGTTCAGGCTGGCCCTCAGCTCAGCCTCCAACTCACATCACAATCCTCCTGCCTCTGCCTCCCGAGTGCTGGGATTACAGGCATGAGCCACCACGCCCGGCACTGTGGTATGTGGTACTGGTTGCTGCTGGGTGTGGGTCTCCACACCCAGTATTGTTATG
>PVIR01039790.1:0-13717 GCA_004026965.1 Petromus typicus
TATTTCTAATCTTATTTTGAGTAATGATCACCCCCTGATGTATTATGTATTCATTTGTTCATATTTTCTCCTCCCGCTCCTGCCCCCGCCCCCAGGATGTAAGTTCAGTGATAAGGGCCTGGTCTGCTGGTAGTAGCAGAATCTGGAGCACTTGCTAGTCTGTGGTAGGCACTTAGTAAATATTTAGCAAGTAAATAGGTAATTAGAAACTGATGATATGTGCTTGTTGGCCAGTGAACAAAGAGTGTTTCAGAAGTGGTGAAGACTTGTGCGTTAGAACTTCAGGAGCTCTTAGTGGAGACAAGTTTCTTGAGTTAGGCCTGAAAGAATGGAGAGAAATGTGTCTAATTTTAGTGAGATTTAAATGAACTGATATAATTTATATTTTAGCTGTAATGTGTTATAGATGTTGATCTTTTAGGCAAAAAAGTGAATATATGAGTTCTGTTTCATAATTCCTCTAGGTGATGCAAGAATGCAGTAGTAGTCAGGATGTTCCCCAGCGGTAGGGTGCTTGCCCAGCATGTGCAGGGTCTGGTGTTGGTCCCCAGAGTAGATCACGTTTGTTTAAATGGTGAAATAGTGGTATTGACTGTTGGAAATAACAGAGGTGAAAATGTCAAGTTTCCCTTTATCTATTAGCATTTTGTGGTATATTATTTGATCTCAAAGAGACTAATACCTAAACAGTATACTGAAAGAAATGTGACTTGATTCCATGTGCATCTGTATGCCTTTCTCTCCTGGCAGTTGCTCTAGGCTGTCGGTTAGGATCAAATATTATCTTCGCTTCTCTCTTGCTTTTCTTCTTATGGGCTGGGGATACTGTAGAAAGCTGAGAGAGTAACACTAAATTGAGGTATTTGCAAGGGAAGACCTAAGTAGGTTTGTGCAATACAGTTTTATGCTGCATCAATATTTTTAACTTCAATACTGCCTAAAATCCAGTAGACATAAATTAAGGCTTTGCCTCCTTCCCCTTTCATGAGAAGTTATTGTGGTTCATTTAGGTGTTCGGGAGATGAATGAGCTTTCGAAAACACTCTTCCTTGTCTGTAATTCAGAGTATATTCTTCAAAGCTTCCTTCCCCCTCCCCCTGCCCCCACCCAAGAATTCATTCTAGCTGCCTTATGGTACTCTGATTTCTTTGAGCCCACCTTTGAATTTAGGACTTGTACAGTGATAAACATTTATAAATGTTTGATCTCAGTGTCCATGGAACAGCTTTAAAAATCTTCTTTAATCTCTCAGATGAGGCAGTCAGGAATCAGGCATCTTCGATTATACAATCTCTTTGAAGTTCTCTTTCTATTTCAGTTTTTCCCTCTAGCACTCCGACTTTCCTATGAGGTGGATTTTTTTTTTATTAACATTTACCCCTTTTCCTTAGGTTTGCTTGGCAGTCTTTCAAAAGTTCAGAGGGAAAATTAGTAAATTACACTTTGAACTTTGTTTATTATTTTCTAACTCTGCTTCTATCCTGAGTTGGATGGGATGGAAAGGGACCTTTTAAAATATTTTCATGTATTTCATATTTTATTGCTGCTTGTGCTATAAATATTCGTAAGAATGAACTGTTATTTTTTTTATGTGGTTAATTAATCAAGGTGTTTCCGGTTTAGTTATTATCCATTTCTGTTTTATAGAATTCTGTAACTTAAGTTTTATTTTGTGAAATGAAAGAATTTGAAATCTTATAATGCAATAAATTTTTTTGAGATTTTACATGAATCAGAAGTCTTGGTCTGGGTGCTGTAAAATTTTTCACTACACAAAATGGTATCCTGTTTCTTTTTCATTCGGATGAAGTTGTTGGTCTTCTTGTCTCCATGGATATATACAATATATACAATATATACAATTGCAGTGGGGAGTTTTCTTTGCCTTTTATTATCAGATTCACCTACCATGAATGTTCAGGCTAGATAGCATGAATCAGAACCCTTAAATACATTCACCACAACATTTAGTGTATCGATGTTGCATTACTATGTCAGGACCAGAGTGGGTTTGCTTCTGTATTCTCCATTATACTTAATACCTGTTACATACACATGGTCACACACAGTCTGAGACGAGAAAGCTTCACATTATTTCTTGTCTGATATTGGCTGTAATTGGTTCTTTTACTGAGAGCCAATAAAACAAAAACCTAAACTGTTTCTTTAATTCTGTAATTGATACTGTTTCTCTGTTTCCTTTGGTAGATGTTGACATGGAGCATTCTAGTGTCTTGTACTTCTTGTTTACTTGCATAATTATTCATCCTTGCATCTCAGCTCTTTAGGAAAGTGAAAGGTCTTCTAATTCACATCAGAGGGACTGAATTTCAGAAGAAGAATGTCTCTTAAAATATTTCTATAATTATTTTGAGTAGTTTTCTCCTATTTAAATGAGATACTGAAAACAAAGTTCAAATTGATGTTGAAAAGCTTCCTTTTCTTTCTTTTTTCAGATAGGATTTATGTTGTCTGGATTGACTCTGAATTCACTAGGTAGCCCAGTTTGGCCTTGAACTCGAGATCTTGCCTCAGTCTCCTGAGTGCTGGGATTGTAGGCATGGACTACAATACCTTGATTGATGTTTATAATTGTATAGAATTATTCACTGACCATGGAACTGAACTACTTTATTTTAGGGCTTACAAAGGCCACATAGTTTGGCATTTAAAAATGTGGGTGATCCTGGGAGCTGTGTAAGTCAGGAGCCACTTCATCATTGCCCTCTGACTTGAATAAGTTATTCAGTCTGCCTGTACTCAGTGTTTTCATATATGAATTAGGATAATGAACCTAATTCCATATGTTGTTATAAGTAGTAAATAAATTTAAAATATTTATAAATGCTTATAAGTGTATTAAAAAGAATAATATGAAAGTAATAGGCCTTTACTGTTTCTATTACATAACTTTTGCTATTCTTATTAGTATTAGAACATAATCCTGTTAAGAATTTGGACTCGATCTGCTTACCATCTTTGTGTTTGACTTTTCATCTTTAAAATGAAGATTAGATTTTTAGTGTACCTAATAAGGTCATCATGGTTAGAGGCCAGGTATATGAATGACTTATTATGGGCAAAGTGGGAGAGAGATAATGTTTTTAGTACAGTGTGGTAAAGACTTAGAGGTAGAGTTAATTCAATTTCCAGACCCCTTCCCCAAGTGGGTGTAGTCACAATTACTATTATATTTTTTCTCCTAAAACCTTTGCCTACTACTCATTTTCCTTAATCTGTAGTAGTGTTTAACTGTAGCCTGCTAAATGGATATCTAGACAGTGTCTAACTGCGGACACTCTTGGGATTCAGAGATTTACACATGATTGAAATAAATGTCTCTTTTAATTACAGTCTATGAAGGAAATGTGATGATCATTAAATTTCCACCACTGAGTTTTTGACAAGGATGTGACACTGGGCCAATGTTGTCTCTCTCTTCTGTCTCCTCTTACAACCTCCACTCTGCGCTTCAGTATCTGTTGCAAGGTGGTTCCAGCGGGTGGGGTCGCAGTGCAGACACAGCGGGGCCTGCATGAATGCGGCCATCTTGTTTGGCGTGGTGACCTGGTGACACAAAAAGCCAGAAAGACACTTGGAGTCTCAGCGTTTCAGAGCACTGCTAGAAAGATGAAGCTGTATTTCCTTAAATTATTTGTGATGGTTTTGGTTGCATAACACATTAAAAGCAATTTGGGAACCTAGGGAAAGATGTGGTGTGGGCTAGTTTTGTATCAGGAGTGACTTGAGTTAATGTCACATAACAATTTTCTTTTTCTCCCAGAAGGCAAAATTGTTTCTGAACTGAAACAGCCGCTTGCTGAGCTTAGTACTGATTTTGAGGATGACACAGTGATGACTGAAAAATAGCCTACAACCATTTTTGAAGGAGAACACGATTGAATGTTTACATTAAGCATGGCATATGTACTCGTCTACACATTTTGCCACACATCTTGCTAAAGCTAGTTATCAGTGACATGGCCTCTTGTCTTTTTTTTTTTTAATTGATTTTATTGGTACATCTTATATATACATTATGATCACATTTAACATTGAGGTTTGTATCAGTACATGGCACATCTTGATTCTCATTTTTTTCTCTTTCCCCTGTCCTCCCTACAACTCCCTTCCCCCATATATGACCTCATGTCATAAGCAGAGACATATGGTTCAAATTTGTAAATGGTACCCTCCTGAGAAACTATATTGAAAAACATGTGAAACTAGATTCCGATTGAATGATTCAGATAGCTAATTTTTATCAACTCTTAATAATTAGATGTTAGTCCTGAGAATGAAGGTAATTAAAATTTACTATATTCTATAAGATTTCTGCCTCAGGAAGATGGACAGGGGACATTTATTTTTCAGTCTTAAACATGGGCAGTTCTATGCCTGTTCTATGGGGCTTTTATATATAACAAAGGAACTTAGGTATTTTTGATTATAAAATCATAGTTGTAAATTATCTTTACTACTTTATCTTGTAGCCTGTTATAGTCTATCAGAATGCAAAAATTCCACTTTAAACTTCTGCAGCTGTTACTGTCTTATATTGTTACATCATTGTATTTACATTTTTATTATGCTGCTGTTGCTGATTTTTACGTTTAGTTTTTGAGATAGTCTTGCTATGCAGTTCAGGCTGGCCGTGGACTTACTTTGTAGACCAGGCTGGCCTTATACTCAAGGTCATCCTCCTGCCTTAGCCTCCTAAGGTGTGCATCACCGTGCCTAGCAATATTTTTATTTTTAAGTTTCGTTTAAAGTGGATTATACCATCACATGCTTTAAAGTACTCAAAATGTAAAACAGGTTTTTGACAAAAGTTTGTTTCTATCCAATTCTTTATCTGCTTAGTTTTCATATAAAAAAGCATTAGTTTCCTTTGTATCCTCCCATGATTTTCACAAACACTAGCAAAAGCAAATACATATCTTGATTTTTCTATCCTTTGTCACATTTTAAAATTTCTAAATCTAGAGATACTAAGTTGCAGATAATAAGTGTTAGGTAATAACTTGTATAGAATAAGCTCACAGTAGTACTTTTTTTAACTTGGAAATAAACCCATTCCGTTACCTGTTTTTCCTGCTTCCCTCCACCTTCCTGTTCAGAACATAAGGTTCCTGGACAAGACTTACCCTTTTGGACTTTAGGTTTGACCTGTCCTATGCAAACCTGCTGCTCACTCATGCAAACACTGAGAACATTATGCAAATACGACCACCTGTATTTTTTATTTGTGTTTCTCAAAGGAGTTTTGGTAAAATTTGCATAATGATTTGGCTCATTTAGCTTTGTATATTGTTAAGAGTTCAAATGCTGTGGATATGAAGGATTACAGTGTGTACCAAATAAAAAGGTGTCGTGACAGGCAGTTTTCTCAGGATAACTGTGTCTTAGATATTTAAATCTAATTTGCATATGAAATCTAGACCTTTGATTATTAACTTCGTCTACAGTTGATGAAGATTTGCATGAAATTGGTCATCTTGATAGCTCAAGAGGTATAGTGAACAGGGTGATAACTCTTTAGGCAACTGTGTAACTCTGTTGGATGAATAGCTCGTCTACGCACCTCTGGTTTACTGATTGTCTTCCCTTTGAAATTAGCTGTAGTGTCCTGTCTGGATGTTAGACTTGTGTCTGGCAGTTTACCTGTTCATACTGGAAGTGGTGCCTGGCATGCTTCAAATTCCAGTAGCTGTGCTGTATTGAAATGCTTTCCAAAAGAATCTCATCTGAAACACTTTAGAAGGAATTGTGGCCTGTGATTTGTTTTATAATTTTGACAGACGTTGCAAAGACTTTTACATACTTTGTTCATTCTTTTCACTATTGAAGACTTTGTTTCTGGCTTTAATAGATCACTTCCCAATCATTCAGTCCTTTTAATGGTGACTGTTTTTTGGGTCAGATGGTTCTTTTATTAAATATCACATGAGTATGTGCATGTGGAAGTTTACTGGAGGCAGCAACTTGATATGTCTCCTTTTCAGATGATGTTTCATGCTACTTGCAAAGGTTGATAACTTGTCAGAATCAGAGTGGCCTCAGATTTGCAAAGACAGAAGAAACTCACACCTGCTATTTTACTTGTTTCCAAGAGTTTAGATCACTGAAGAGACCTTTGTACTCAAGCATTTTGGTAGTACCACTTTTATAGTAGTGACTAAAAGCCCTTAAATAGTTCCTAAAATTTATCTTATTTTGACATGAGTCGTCTTTGTCTGTGACGTTTGAAAGAATATTAAATTGGCAAAAAATACCCAAGATATATTAATTCATCTATTGATAAGAATCGGTTACTTTGAGCAAGTATAATGATAGTCAAAAAAGCCTGAGGTAGCTTTAGATCTAAATAAATCTAATACACACACACACACACACACACACACACATATATGTATATATATGTAAAATAAATTATTTTGTAATGGTATTTAAGCATTCTTTATTTTTGGCTAGCAAACAGTATATCAGGTTTATGAAAGTCATTTTATGCACATTATTAGATTAAGAAGAGTGTTATATAATACATCTTTAAAATCTAAAACTTCTTCATTCCCAAATTCTGTGGGCAGAATGATGGTCTTTTTTTTTTTTTTTTGGTCAGATTGATCTTTGGTTCCCTGGGGCAGGTGGCAGTTTCCTTTAGATGGCATTGCGAAGTCTTCAGTTTTCCTCCTGTTTTCTTCTCCCTGCAGGTCACACTTAGGTCAGATTATGCAGAAAATCAGTGGTATTGAGGAATGCTTAGTACATGATTATAAAAGCCTCGGTACCTCTGAGAAAAAGCAGGACCACATAATTAAATGCAAACGGTGTCAGCTTGTTTAATTTTGAGTTAATACAGGTTAATATAAAGCTATTGATCACCTGGGAGTAGGAGAGCAATGTGAGGTCCCTTGAAAAAAAGATCATAATGATTCTTTTTTTTTTCTTGTAGATAAATTAATATTTGAGAGTAACATTTCTGCTTCAGAAATAGTGATTAGATTTTTAACAAACTTTTTTGGAAAGGTAGAATAGTAAGTGGTTTTAATTCACTTTAACTAGTTTTGAGTTTAATGAATGGAAGGAAGAAAAATCATCTATTGATTTATCTTTATCCGCAGAGGGAATTCAGTATGTGAGATCTGCCCTGCTGGGTGTGGCTTGGTGTTTCAGTGAGGATGAAATGAACAAAACCTGGGCTCCCAACTATAGGCATATTAATACTTAAAATCTACTACAACAATATGTGGTTATTACCTTATCGAATTTTGGAGGAAAGAAATTTTGATACATTTAACTAAAGCTTGTTTGATAGTTAGGAAAATGGAGTTCCATGGAGATAGGTTTGTGCCAAGTCAATGAACCACTGGTGCCTGGAATCCAGTTCTTTGCACAGCCCCGTGCCCTTTTCTAGACTGTTCTTCCTCCATGTTTATGAGTTATATATAGTTGTTATTGAGTTGCCAGATAGTTAAGCATGATTGAGAAAGGAGGTATGAGTACCTAATGGAAAAGGTTATTTCACAGTTTGGCCTAACAGCAGTGCTGCTGACAGCCAGTTAATAGTAGTAGCTAATGTAACGTGGAGTACTTGCTCTGTGAGAGGTCCTGTGTGAAGAGCGTTGCCTGGGCTTATGTGTAATCCTCAGAAGAGATCTGTGAGCGAGATAGCATTATTATACTGTCTTCTAGCCACAGAGGCCAGTCCTTGTGTGGCTGAAGTAATTTGCTAAAGATAGAGACTTACCGAGTGTGGAGTGCAGATCTGAACTCTGTCACCTCTCATCTGCTTCCCATTGTAACTAGTCAGCCTATAAGGACAGGCCTTTTGGGAAATCCAAAGCCTCCCCAAGTTCTCATCTCCAGAGGCCACTAGGTTTTAGCCTGGAAAACTATTTTAAGTTTTCTTTTTCCATTATAATGTCAACCAGTTTGGTGTCATTCCAGTTTCTAAGGATTAGATTCTTTGCTGTGCTAGAGTTCATTTAGAAAGGTCTATTGTCAGGAGGAAGGGAGATATGGAATTGGCCTGCTTCTCTTTAGTTCTCAGGCTGTTCCTCATTGATGAGTGATTTGTAAACCATCCTTCAGTGACTGAGAAACTGGAACACTTGCCTACTTCTTTTCTTTTCACATTTCCTTCTTTGTCCATGATTCCTCCAAAGTTATGTACAGGTAGAGTCTCGGGTCTGATCTGCTTGTTCTCTGAGTACCTTGGGGATACCCGTTGCACAGACTGGGTAGGAGTAGTAAGGTGCATTATTCTTGTGCATCTTGGCACTTCTATCTAGATAAAACCTTTAAGCTATTATCTAACCTGAAGAAGACATTCACTTCCAGTTTCTCAATTTAAGGATGGTCTCTGTTATCCCTCCCATACTCCATAAGAGGCTTTTGTTATGTAGTTCAGGCTGACCTTGAATTTACTCTAGAGTCCAAAATAGCTTGAAACTTGTGATTTGCCTGCCATAGCCTTGAGAATAGAGATTGTTGGCCTGTGCCACCATGCCTGCCTGCAGATATCCCTTAGGAGGCCTGAACCAAAGATTTCCATTTTCAAAACATTTCCCCCCTTTGTTTTCTTAGTGTATGTTTGCAATATATAATAACTATATTCATCTTGGGAAACAGCCTAGTCATTTTTACTTCTTCCCCGCCCTACCCTTCTGATGAGGGCTGTGGCTCTTTATACTGCTTAATCTCAGAGAGGTATGGATTTAGAGAATGGCATCCTCTTATTCTGAGTTTGGAAACGAGAATACTGTGTGTACAAGTTGAATTTAGTGATCTGTTCCCTCTCACCATTTCCTTTTTCCTACCAGTTGCCTCTGGCAAGTGTCAGTAAGAGAATCATGGTGTGGAAGCGTTTTGAATTTTGGAGCATGGCTGTGCCGTCTTCTGCAGATAATAACTATCTCTTTGAGAGACAGCTCCTGGCTTGCTGTTGGGCCTTGCTAGAGACAAAACACCTACTCCTAAGATGTCAGGTGACCCTGAGGTCTAAGTATCCCTTCATGGGTTGAATGTTATCTGATCTGTTTAGTCGTCAGTTAGGCACTAACAGCAGCAGTGTGTTGCCAAATGGAAGTGGTACATGAAAGGCCAAGTTTAAACAGGCCTGGGAGTTACAGATAATGAGGACAACTTCTCTCTATTTTTTCCTTTCATTCAATTCTTTTTTTTTTTTTATAATCTTTATTGGTACATTAAATATACACATCATGATTGCACTCCATAATGGGGATTTGTACCAGTATAAGACACAACTTAATTCTGATTTTTTCCCATAGCCCTACCCACCCTACCACCCCCCCCCATATACATAAAATTTATTTCCTTACTTTTTTGTTCCTTTCATTCAATTCTTGATATGACTTTCTAGGATGCTCCTTTCTTCTCGCTTAAGTGAAGAAGAAAGCACCCCAAGGCTGGTTTACAAATGGAGATAGATGGTATGCTGGTTCTGCTCAAGAGTAGACCCTGCAGGATTGATAGCCTGCACAAGACTGACCATGAAGGACGGTGGTAAAGGAAACTTCTCCTGGTGGGCAGAACTTGGAACAGTGTGTTTTGTAGCGTTATGGAGTAGATGACCAGAGATAAAGATCGGTATTGGTTAATGGGCAGTTGCTAGTGTTTTGTCTGGATGGTCAGAGACTTGCAACAGACAGCACCTAATGCTTGGAGACAAGAAAGTCTAAGGACCCCTCTTCCTGTCCACATAGTCTGTGAGGATGGTGTCTCATGTGATTGCCCACCAATGGGTCTCCTCTGGTGGAGAGACTTACTAATGAGGTTAACAAAACAGTGTGCTCTGCTGATGTCAATGAGCCTCTTTCTTTAGCCACTCAATCCTGGATTGCTCAATGGGCCAATGAAAAAATGGCATGTTGGCAGTGTTGAAGGCTATTTGTGGGTTTAACAATAAGGACTATTGTTAGTGTTGTAACAAGGCTGACCTGGCTAATGTTACTGCTGAGTGCCTAATCTACCAACAGTAGAGCCCTAACATTGAATCCCTGATGTGACACCAGTCACCGAGGGAATCAGCTCACCATCTGGTAGTGGTTAATTATATTGAACTTCTTCCACTACAGAGAGGGCCGAGATACATCCTCATTGGAACAGATGCATACTCTACATATAGGTTTTCTTTCCTTGTCTGTAATGCTTCTGTTAGCTCCCCCATCTGTGGACTCAGAAAACTATCCACTATTGAGGCATCTTGCTTTGCATTGCTGTGCACTGCACAGCAAAGACACTAAGGATATGGGCTGATGCTCTTGTGGTTAACTGATCTTGCTAGTATCACCACTGCCTGATAGTGAAATGGTGGAGTGAAATGGGCTAAGGGAAAGATGGAATAGCTTACTGAATACTCCAGTATAGTGCCAATTGAGATGACAGCTACCATAATGGGAGGAGATTGTTTTACAAGAGATAGTACTCACCTTGAATCAGATACCATTACAGGTGTTGTCTCCCATTTGGCCATTATTGAGGGCCTTGGGAATCGAAGGGTGGAAATGATCACTTTGCTCACTATCTACCTAATACTTATTTGCTGAACTTCTGCTTTCTGTCTGAGAAACAGTGACACGTACTGGTTTGGAGATCTCTGTCTTTGGAGAGAGTATTTCCATTAGGGAAACTATAGGAGTTTCATTGAATTGGAAAATGAGGCTACTATTAGGCCATTTTTGGGTCTTTAGTCTACTAAGTTAGAAGCCTTCAAAAAATAGTGTATTTGTGGGAGCAATTGATCCTGATAATCAAGTGAAAATTGGGGTTATGTTATACAGTAGGGTCAGGGAGATTCCATCTTGAATTCAGAGGATTCTTTGAGCACTTCTTAGTACTTTCATCCTGAACAGTAAAAGTTAATGGAAAAGTACAGCAGCCAAACAAGGGTGGGGTAATTAGTGACTCAGATCTTTTGAGAATAAAGGCTTAGGTCTCTCTGTAGGGTAAAAGAACCCAGAGCAGCTGACGTGCTTTCCTCTCTGAAGCTTTCATTTGAATCTTTTTCTCCCTTCAGTTGTGAGCATGTGTAATACAACTACAATAACATGGTAATATTTCTGTCTGCCGATTCTAACATCTATGTCAATTTGGGGTTGGTTTTGATTTGGTTTACTGATTATGCTCATTGTAGGATTGGATTTTCCTTACTCTGCCATGCTTCATAATTTTTGATTGGATTCCAAAGTTTGTAAGTTTTTCTTTGTTGGATGCTGGGTATCTTTCTGTGTTATAAATATTTTTGAGCTTTGTTCTGAGTGGAGTTAGATCACTTAGAAACAGCTTGATCCCTTTGAGCATGACTGGAGTCAGGCTCAGTCAAAGGCTCATTCTTCCCTGGACTGAGCTAAGATTCTTTTGTGTACTGTATGTAGTGCCCCATGAATCATGGGAACCTGGCTGGAAAGAGCAGCCATTCTTCCCAGCCCTGAGTGAGTGCTGGGTTCTGTTGCCTTAATTTTTTCCCATTCTTTCCTACCTTGATATGGTTTTCTTAAGCATGGGTTGGTGATGAGTACTCAGCACTGAATTCTCAAGCACTGTTGGGCCAGCTGTATCATACCTTGGTTTCCCCACACTGTGGACTCTGGAGTCCTTTCAATTGGCTGCTCAGCTATAGCTTAGTCTGGAAACTGTGGGATGAGAGGTCCCACCTCATTCGTTCCCCAACTCTTGGATCCTTGACCTTCATCATGTTATGTTTAGTGTCTTAAAAATCATTGTTCTAGGGGCTGGGGAGTTAGCTCAGTGGTTCCAGCACCTGTCTTGCAAGCGCAAGGGCCGGGGTTCGATTCCCTGGTAACCACATAGAATACTGGGTGTAGAGACTCACCCCAGCAGCAACCAGTACCACATACCACAGTGCCGGGCGTGGTGGCTCACGCCTGTAATCTCAGCCCACGGGAGGCCAGAGGCAGGAGGATTGCTGTGATGTGAGTTTGAGGCTGAGCTTGGGGCCAACCTGAACCACAAAGTGAGACCCTGTCTCAAAAAAAAAAAAAAAAAAAAAAAAAAAAAAATCATTGTTCTATTCATTTTGCCTGTGTGTTGTTTCTTTGAGGTTGGAGCTTTTAATATAATACTTGAGATCATATATTCACATAACCCCTACTAGGCTAAGATCAGACACACATATATTGAATATAGTACTTAGAAAGTTAAAACCTTTCTGCATAATGAGAACTGGTTCTTAGTCATTTAGAACCACTTTCTAATATGGCAGCCTACTCTGTTTTTATCGGGGGTTTGTATGTCTCTAGATTTTCTCTCTATAAATAGCAGAACACAAAGAGATAACACAGATAAGACTGAACTGATTGCCTCTGGAGGTCTGTGTCCATACAGACTCTGAATGTGTAGAATTTGAAGAAAATCATAGAGAAGTCTAGGAGTAGAGTTTATCTGAGCAGCAAAAAATCATTTGTAAATAAATGGATGATGAGAAGAGTGAAAAATCAAAAGAGAAGTGTTTGAAGCACAGTATTCCTGGGGTCTTGTCTTAATGATGTACTTCTTATTGATTTTGAGATCATCTTAGTGTATGTTGGAAAATTTATTAGGCTGACTTGATCCTAAAATGCTCCAGGAAAGTTGAATATGAAACAGGGAAAACGAACTTTGTTGAAATACTTTATAAAATGTATTTCAGTTCAGGGTACCTGCCAGTGAGGTTTTGGTGATGATTCTAGCTGCATGTGTAAGCCTTAAGGATTAAAGTTTTATATATTCAGCCTCCTTTTGCCTGATAAAATGCTGGGTGTTTTGCATATATTATCTCATCTTGCCCTTTTGACAAATATTCTATTGCATTTGGTATCAAAGATGGGGAATTTGAGGGTTTAGACAGGTGGCTTAAGATCCAGGCAAGGATCGTGCCTGGAACTTTTGTATGCCTGGGTTTCTTTTTGTGAAGGTAGCAGACAGTGATTTCTTCCCTTGAGTTAAAAGCAATAAATAATGAAATGAAAGTAGCTCTTAGGTTATCAGTCTCTATGGAACACCAAAAAGTATAGCTGATTCATGGGGCACTAGATACAGTAAACAAAAGGATCTGAGCTCAGTCCAGGGAAAAAAATGAGCCTTTGACTGAGGCTGACTTCAGTCAAGCTTAAAGGGATCAATAAGTACAGAGTGAGTAACCTGTCTTAACTTAGATTTTGTTTTGCTTATCACTTGTGGTGAAAGTAATTTTGGCTAAAATGCCCTTAGTTATTTTTTGAAATAGTCATGTATCTAAATAAAATGGTTACATATTTTAAGTGCATATTTTAATTTTAAATATTTACATTTTAAATTAATTTTTCATACTTTTGTTTTTTTGCGTATTGTCCTAATGAGTGTTCATGGGATTAACATGGATAACACAAGTTCTCAAAAACAACTTCAGCCTAATGCTCTGCTAATTCCAGTTAGGTATAGGAACATTAGCTCTGGGTAGCTCTTAACAGCCTTCTACATATAGGTTTACAAAAAATGATAAGTTTGAGTCATTTTTACTTAAATGGACATACCTTGAGGATATCCTCATAAGTGAAATAAATAGGTCACAGATAGATACATATCGCATCTTTTCTCTGGTATGAGAAAATGAAGATGTAAATGAGTCCTAGCATTGTATGTTATATATTGTTAAATAGAAAATGCTCAATGTAAAATAAGGTGAAAGGGGACAATGTTGAGATTGTAACAAAAA
>PVIR01039791.1:0-13700 GCA_004026965.1 Petromus typicus
TTGCATTAGGTTATTAAACAGTCTTGTTAATATTTATGGAGCCTTAGCTGCATAGCAGGTGTTGTGCTAGACATTTTGTATACGTTATGGTGGGCAGAGGAGTCCAAGATGTAGGTTTGCTGCCTTTAGGGTCAGTCACTGTGAATTCCAATCTGTTCACTTGTTCGTGGTACAGTCTTGGAGATTTTCTTTTAATTTATCCCTGTCTCAGTTTCTTTACCTGTGCAGTGAGACTCATAGCAATATTGCCTATAAAGTTATTGTGAGGACCGAAATAAGATTATAAGTGTAAAGTGCTTAGCACAGTGCCTAATGTGAAGTTGTCCAAATATTAGCTATTTTAGTTGCGATGTAACTCACATACCGTAAGATTAACTCTTTTTTTTTTTTTGTAAGGTTTTTTGAGACAGGGTCTCACTTTGTGGTTCAGGCTGGCTCTGAGCTCAGCCTCAAACTCACCTCACAGCAGTCCTCCTGCCTCTGCTTCCCAAGTGCTGGGATTACAGGCGTGAGCCACCACGCCCGGCACTGTGGTATGTGGTACTGGTTGCTGCTGGGGTGAGTCTCCACGCCCAGTATGGTGTGCGGTTACCGGAGATCCAACCCGAGCCCTTGTGCTTGCAAGACAGGCACCGGAACCACTGAGCTAAATCCCCGGCCCAAGATTCACTCTTAAGTGAATAGTTTAGAGTTTATTGTGTTCACAAAGTTGTGCAGTCGTCACCACCCCCTAATTCTAGATCCTTTTCATCACTGCATAAAGAAACTCGGTGCCCAGGATCCATCAGTCCCTAATCACATGTGTCCCTATTCCCTGATAGCAGTGAATGTACTTTCTGTCTTGATGGATGTGTCCCTTTTGGACATTTCATACAAATTAAATCACGTAAATGGTCCTTGTAACAAGCGTCTTTCACTTAGCCTAAGGTTTTTAAGGTTCATTCCTGTTACCTTATTATGTCCCCCTTTATCCCTCCACACTGGGGAATGAAGCCAGAATACGCTTGCTAAGTTACTAAGTTGTTCAGGCTGAGCTCAAACTTTCAATGCTGCCTCAGCCTCCTAGAGTGCTGGAAGGTACCAACACACCTGGCTAGTACTTAATTCTCTTGATGGCTCAATGACATTCTGTTTTATAGGTATATTATGTTATGTTTATCCATTTGGCCATTGATGGACATATTGGTTGCTTCTACCTTTTTGCTGTTAAAAATAATATTACTATAGTTGTTCAGATTCATTCTGTGTGGATAAGTGTTTTCAGTTCTTTTGGATGTAGATCTAGCAGTAGGATTTCAGAGCCATATGGTAACTCTATGTTTAATCCTTTGAGGAACTGCTAGACTTCCAAAAGTGGCCACATTATTTTACATGTCAGCTAACAGTATATAAAAGTTCTGATTTCTCCATGTCCTGGCCAACATTTGTTATTTTCTTTCTTTTTTTTTTTTAGGTTTTTTGAGACAGGGTCTCACTTTGTGGTTCAGGCTGGCCCTGAGCTCAGCCTCAAACTCACATCACAGCAATCTTCCTGCCTCTGCCTCCCGAGTGCTGGGATTACAGGTGTGAGCCACCACGCCCGGCACTGTGGTATGTGGTACTGGTTGCTGCTGGGCGTGAGTCTCCACACCCAGTATGGTATGCGGTTACCGGGGATCAAACCCAGGCCCTTGTGCTTGCAAGACAGGCACCGGAACCACTGAGCTAACTCCCTGGCCCAACATTTGTTATTTTCCTGTTAAAAAAAACACAATGGGCAGCCCTTTCGGGACCTTTCCTGTCTCTTGGAAGCTATTCCTCTTCTGCATTCTCATTCTCCAATAAATTTTCCTACTCTTTAAAAAAAAAAAAAAAATGATTGGCCTGTAATCTCAGCACTCACTCCCAGCTGAAGGAGGATCGCTGCAAGTTTGAGGCCAGCCTGGGGTGCATACTGAGTTCAAGACCAGCCTGAGGATGAAGTTAAATATCCTTACTCTCTTGCTGCTTGACTTATTTATTCTAAGTATGGCTTTACTTATCCTCTTAACAGACTTCCTCAGAGCCTCTTAACAGACAGTATCCTCATTTTATAGAAAGGAAACTGATGCTTAATTGACTGTCATGCAACCAGGCATGGGTAGGCCTATAATGAAATCATCCCTAACATGTATTACAAAGTGCTCTGCCAGGGAAGGAAAGTGCCCCCAGAATCTACAAAAGTGGGGGGCTTTAAGATCTGACTCCTGCACACTCTCTGGTTTCCTCATGCACTATACCTCCATGCCTCTTGTCCGTAATCAGAGCAACTTTGTAGGCTCCCGAAGAGGTCACACTGTTGAATATGCTGTTGGTGTCTTTGCATTCAGTGTTCTTTGTCTGTAGTGCTCGTGGCCCTCCTTCTGAAGTGTGAACTTGCATTCATCTACCAGACCCAGGCCCAATGTGCCTGTTGGAAACCTTTCTGGATACTTCCAGGCATGCCCGTTTGCTTTCTTATGTTTGCAGTTCTCTCCTATCATCACTCTTTTCTTTACTGCATTATAACTTTGTTTAAAAGCTCCTTTCTTGCCGGGCGTGGTGGCTCACGCCTGTTATCCCAGCACTCAGGAGGCAGAGGCAGGAGGATTGCTGTGAGTTTGACACTCACCTGAGCTACATAGTGAGCTCAGGGCCAGGCTGAACTACAAAGCGAGATCCCGTCTCAAAACAAACAAACAAACAAAACTTTTCTGATCCAGTGTTCCTCATTTGAATAACAGCCGCAGTAGTTCAGAGAGCATAGTAAAAGAGATAACGTTTGAAATTGGCAAATGGCGAGCATTGTGTCTACAGAGGTCTTCGCAGTCCTTAGGTACATGTAGAGTTTGAAACAATTACTCTCACTCTGGGTACCCAAATATAGGGTACCCATGTTTACCTTTCTGGGTACCCAAATATAGGTATCCATAATGTATAAGTTAACATTCTGAAGGTCAAAAACTATGTGGTAATAAATTTCTGAGCACATTAAATTTTCTTTGTCACTTTTTTTTTTTAACAGATTGAGGATGGAAACCAGTGCCTTGTTTTCTTTTTCTTTCTTTTTTTTTTTTTTGGTACTGGGGATTGAACTGAATGTGCTTGCCAGGCAGGCGCAGCACCACAGAGCTCCATCAGAGAACCCAGGGCTTTTGCACAAAGCAGCACTTTTTAAATTGATTTTGAGACAGGGTTTTGCTGAGTTGCTCAAGCTGGGCACACACTTGAAGTCTTTCTGCCTCAGCCTCCCATAGAGCTGGGATTACAGGCAAGTCACTATGCCTGGTCAGTGGGAATTTTTAGTTTAATTAATTGACTTAACAAATATCAATCTTGCCTACTGTGCCTGCACTCTAGTGTATATTTTCTGTTTTTATATTTTCTTCCCTTTTACTTAGCCCAGATTCGCTCTGCAGAGCCCATTTTTTCCTTACTCTTGTGTTTTCTCACCTTTAACAAATGTGAAATTTGCCAGCATTTAAAAAACAACAGATATCAAATTCATTTTTCCACTGCTTATGGAAATAAAGCCTTAACATTCTGTATATTTTTTTTAAAAAACACAGTTGATGAAAAACTTAGTTGAACAGATTTTTTTCTTTGTAATGGAAAGGTTTAGAGTACAATAGAAATTGAAATTGCTTTTTAAAATGACAATCGATGTTGCAGCTGCAGAGGTAAATTGTACATTGGTACAGTCAGCTAACCTGCAGAAAGATCTAGGTGAGTATAATTGTCCTTCTGGACCATATTTAGTAGCGGTTTTTTCCCCCCATTTCTTTCCTAACTGTAGACCTTGAATTTCTCAAGTTGAATATTTAAAGGTATTCTACGTGACTGTCTTGTAAATCACATTGACACCATTCTCGATGGCAAGAAAAGGACAGTAGGACCTTTGTTGCTGTTTAGGTGTCATCTGCAGGCCTGCCTTTGAACAGTCTGTTGTTTTAAAAGTTTATTTGATTATCAGAGTTAAAAATGTATGTTGCTTTAATATGCCTTAATATATTTTAATACTGAAAATCTCGTGTTGTAAACTGTAACACACACACACACGCACACACCTGTGCTAGAGATCAAATCTTGGGCTTTGAGCGTATGAGGAGAATGTCTTGCAGATTTTAGATTTGTGGAGGGTAAGGTCAGTTCTGGTGGCACCTGCCTGCAGTCCTAACACTCTGGGAGACTGAAACGGGAAGATCACAAATTCACACCCAGCCTGCGAGAGCCTGTCTCAGAATGAAATATTAAAAAGGCGAAGGGTGGGGCCGGGGAGTTAGCTCAGTGGTTTCGGTGCCTGTCTTGCAAGCGCAAGGGCCCAGGTTCGATTCCCCGGTAACCACATACCATATTGGGCATGGAGACTCACGCCCAGCAGCAACCAGTACCACATACCACAGTGCTGGGCGTGGCAGCTCATGCCTGTAATCCCAGCACTCGGGAGGCAGAGGCAGGAGGGCTGCTGTGATGTGAGTTTGAGGCTGAGCTCAGGGCCAGCCTGAACCACAAAGTGAGACCCTGTCTCAAAAAACCTAAAAAAAAAGGCGAAGGGTGTTGGGAATTCAAAGGCCCTGGGTTAGGTTCAGTATGGTACCCTCCCCATTGAGGTGCTATATAAATATATATATAATATATATATTATATATATAACGTAATATACATATATTTCTGTGAAAAGAACCGTACAGGACAGTTTGAGCTCAAGTGTTTTTGTTTTGTTTTGTTTTGCTTTGCTTTGTTTTGCAGTGCTGATGTTAGAGTTGAATGGGCCAAAAATAGTCGAGATTCTTGTGTACGATGAGGAAAGAATTGGCGCGTGTGCGCCCTGTCGTGTGTAGTGAGTAGCTGCGTTTATTGAAGATCTCCAGGACGGTAGCTGCAGGAAGAGGTGAGAGGAAAAGGGCCCTCCTTAACCCAGGGATCCATTGTGTAAGGGTCAGACACCTCCGCCTCTTGGTGCTTCCACTGTGCCTCTCACTGGTGTCAGTGCGCTGGGATCGGGGCGAGTCTGCAAGGCTTGGTCCTTTTATTTTGAACCTCTTTTAAGACAGTGGGAGCATGGGGAACCATTAGGGTGGGGTGATGTTACAGTTAAAAGGAGGGAAGGGAGCGACTCACTTGCCTCCTTAGTTTCTAACTATACGACTGAGGTTGAACCCAGGGCCTTCCAACTGACCCCCCTCCCCCACCGCTAGGTCAGTGGGACCCCCAGGTGGGGTTCATACTTGGATTGTCCTGCCTCAGCCTCCAGGAGTGCTGGGATCACAGGCCTCTGCTACCGTGCCTGCCATAGATTACCTATGTTTGGGTGTTGAAGAAAGATACCTATTGATATCCTATAGAATACAGTCTTCCATGTGTTTTATTTAAATAAATATTTTATGTTCCTTAGCAGATGTTTGCCTCTTATTGCAAAAGTGCATTATAAATAACTGTTTTCTCTTTCCACAGGACAATCCTCCATACGTGAACTTTGTTTGCTTTGGAATCGTCCCTTTTTTATCTCATCCAACTGACTTAACAAGGTTTGAAGAGCAACATTTATACATTTCCAGGTAGGAAATAATTTTTTTTATTATGGGATTGAAACCAGGACCTTGAACATGCTACCTCTGGCCCTGGTGTAAAAATGTTAATTCTTATTATTGTACCTCCCTTAAAGAAATATAAAAGTAGGAGTTTGCAACTGTTGGTTTTATATCTCCTAGAATGGATGCATTACTTGAAAATTCGCTATTAAAAAGCATTTAGCATCTAACCAAGCATGGTGGCATGTGCCTGGAGTCTCAGCTACTTCAGAGGCTGAAGTAAGAGGACACTTGATGGCATTGCTCCTTTCTTTGGCGGTACCAGGGACTGAGCTTGGGCCCTTGTGCTTGCAAAGTAGTCACGGTACCATTTGAACTACATCCCTGGCCCCAAGAGGACCACTTGAGCCCACAAGTTCAAGACAAGACTGGGTAACATAGTGAGATTCTGGCTCAAAAACAAACAAAACTTAGAACATTAAGCATTCTGTCCTTGTTCACATATCCTTTTTTTTTTTGAGAGTTTCACTGAGTTGCTTGAGCTGAGCTTGAATTTGGGAAATTCCTGCCTCAGACTCCCAGGGTGTTGGGATTAGGCCCATGAGCTACCGTGTCCCACTTATTAATTTTTTTTTTTTTTTTTTTTAGGTTTTTTGAGATAGGGTCTCGCTTTTGTGGTTTAGGCTGGCCCTGAGCTCAGCCTCAAACTCACATCACAATCCTCCTGCCTCTGCCTCCCTAGTGCTGGGATGACAGGCGTGAGCCACCACGCCCGGCACTGTGGTATGTGGTACTGGTTGCTGCTGGGTGTGGGTCTCCACACCCAGTATTGTTATGTGGTTACCGGGGAATCGAACCCGGGCCCTTGCACTTGCAAGACAGGCGCCGGAACCACTGAGCTAACTCCCCGGCCCCTCATTAATTTTTTTGTGACACCTTTATTTTGACTAATCTTTTAAAGAAGAGCATAGCTTATCCTTCTGAATATAGGCTAAATTTTTAATTCGCTGCCCCTCGTATATATATTTCTTGCATTCAGCCTTAAACATTCATATTACTAAAAACAAGATCTGTATCAGCTTTTTAGATTTGCTGACAAGTGAGGCAAACCTAGAAGGGAGGTTACTTGCCCCTGGACATAGCTAATTTAGTGGTAAAATTAGTGGCAGAATTCTGATCTCCCTAAGTTATATATGTAGGCTTTGAAGTCACATGTCTGAGTTAAAGCCCATTTCTGTAGAAGGGTTATAATAATTGCCACCCGTATGACTGCTTGCTATGTGTGACCACTAGCGTGGATGGCTCTTCACTGCATCTTTCTCCCGACTGCCCCCTACTGGCTGATGTGTCATATACTCTCCTAATTCTCCCTGTCATCCCTGTGAGGCTGGCTTCCCCATCCTGCTCAGTCACGGGCACCTCCAGCTTCTCATCTTCCCCCGAGCCTATTTACAGGTGTCTCACACACCCCCGTCTTCGAGTCTGACTGCGCTTCTCGTCTTAGCCTTCTTGTCATCTCGACCTGCTTTCCTCCTCTCCTCAAATGCACTTAAGCCCAAGCCATTGCTCTTCCTGTAACCAGTTCTTCGTGCAGGCTTCCCGGTTTCTGTTAGTGTCACCACTGAGTGAGTTCCTAGGCTTTAAATCCTCTTTCACCAGTCGTGCATGGTCAGTCAGCCAGCAGACTCAGGGTTTATTTCCTGTTCGTGTTATTTATATCTGTTTCCTTCCATCCCTGCCTTCACCACTGCATTCAAGCCATTAACCAGATAAACAACTGCAATAGGAAATAGAAAAGCTGTTCATCAAGAAATGGCTTGGTTCTTTCCCCTGCCCGCCCTCTCACTCGCTCGGCATCCCTCTCCCCATAAAAACAACTTCCTGCCTGGGGATATAGCTCAGTGGTTCCGGCGCCTGTCTTGCAAGCGCAAGGACCCGGGTTCGATCCCAGTAACCAGATACAATACTGGGCATGCAGACTCACGCCCAGCAGCAACCAGTACCACATACCACAGTGCCGGGCGTGGTGGCTCACGCCTGTAATCCCAGCACTGGGGAGGCAGAGGCAGGAGGATTGCTGTGATGTGATGTGAGGCTGAGCTCAGGGCCAGCCTGAACCACAAAGCGAGACCCTGTCTCAAAAGAAAAAAAAACAGTGTTTTTCCATTGCATTGTCTATATTAATTGAGTTTTGGTTGATTATTGCTTTGTTTTCTTTGTAGTACTGGGCATTGAACCCAGGGCCCCACAGAGGCTAGGTAAGCACTCACTGAACCCAAAATCCTACCCCAAAAGTGTAGTTTATTTTTATGACTAAAGTTGAGCATCTTTATATTTGGTTTAGAGGCAGCTGTTTTTGTTTTTATTTTTGTTTTGTCCTGTTTTCTCTTAAGTTATTCTTTTTCTTACAATTTCTTAGTTTCCTAAAAGCTTGGAGTATATTATTAAGATTATTTTCTCAGCTGGGCATAATGCTTCGTGCCTGTAATTCCAGCACCCTGGAATCTGGAAGGCTGAGGCAGGAGAATTGGAAGTTTAAAACAACCTGCCCAATTTAGCAGTTTAACAAGGGCTTGAAAGAGCTTAATGCTTACTGTCTTAAAATAGAAAAAGAGCTGGAAATGTTGCTCAGTGTCAAGGCCCCAGGCTCAATTCCTAGTATTGCAAAAAAAAAAAGTAGGAGCTATTACCAAGTATATTATCAGGTTTGTGCCAAGGCAAATTAATAGAATATTACACTGTTTTTGTTGTATGTATTGTCTTCTCCTGTCAGATTTTAAAATTCTCCTCCTGGAGAATTCTGGGCTCTGACTTCAGTTATGGTGTGGTAGCACAGTCAGAAGTGGTGAGGAAAATAAGTATCACCTTATAAGGTAAAGTTTTTCAGGTGAATTATTACAGAGGATTGTTTACGTTTTTTATGTTTTTCTGCTTTGTTTTCAGCAGTCCTGAAAATTAAACCCAGGGCCTTTGGACTGAGCTATTTCTCCAGCCGTTTTTTATTTTATTTTGAGACAGAGTCTTGCTCAGTTGCCCAGGCTGGGCTCAAATTTGCAGGACCTCCCAGAATGCTTGGATTATAGGGATGCACCACCGTGCTAGGTTAAGAGTTCTTAAAAAAGGAATGCTTGGCATAGTTGCCTTTGCCTGGAGTCTCAGCTACTTGGGAGGCTGAGTCTCAGCTACCTGGGAGAATCACGTAAGGCCAGGAATTTGGAGCCTCCTGGAAATTATAGTGAATGCTATTTCAAAAAAAGAAGAAGAAGAAGCAGCCAGGCATGGTGGCATATGCTAATAAGCCTTCCACTCAGGAGGCTGAGTTAGGAGATGACAGAAACCAAGCCTACGTAGTAACTTCAGGGCCAGACTCACCTATGGAGCAAAACCCTTCCTCAAAAATAAAACTAAAAAGGAGAGAAGGGAGAAAGTCTTCTTATAAGGAAGGAAATGATGCTGCCCTAACAAGGACAAATTTAGAATTTTAAGTTCTCACCAGAATTATCTGAATCCATTTCAGTGTGCTTAATCTAACGGTCCAGGTCCACTCCTTCATGATCATGTCTATCACATAAGATTAGGGTATTAAATCAATTTATGTTATGCTTTTGCAACTTCCATAATTAAAGTTGAGGTCTAATTTACATTTACATCCACCTTGTGGCTTCACTGAGAGATTCCTGTAACGCCATTGCCTAAATTCTGTAGCTCTCTGATGGTGGCTTGAACTAATCCTGAAGCCTGGAGCTCACCTTTATTGTAGGTCCTGCAGCAGGTTTGGAGCCACTGTCCTCTCCAGCACCCTGCTGAGCATCGGTGCTGCTGCAGGGGTCAAATCCAGCCGGCACTTGGTCTCCCAAAGCCTTGCTTTCAATAGGATTTCCTCCTGAGCAGACAGGTGCCATGTGTACATAGTAGTCATAATGCCACTGTGTGGCAGACATCACCAGTAATTCTGTTTTCCATCACTGGGGAAGCTGTCAGTCTGTGTAACCTCTGAGCCAGCAAATGAGCTCCTAAACATCATTTTGGAGGGTTTGTTTTTTAGGATCTTGGCTGTCATCTAGATTAAATACTAAGAGTCCTACCCAGAAAACAGAATCTGTGCTTGTTCATAGCTTCGGCGATACAGTCGGTCTTGGTTGGAGCTGGAACCACCAGAAAAGACTGTAGCTGCTCAAGCTTTTGTGGTCCGGAATGATCTCCTGCTGCTGCTGTAGCAACCACCAACCACCATGAGAGAACTAGAAGCAGCAAACCTCTTTCCTGCTGTTCTTCTGATCTCCCTCTGTGACCCATGTGGCCTGTCCTACAGGAAGCCATCCAGTGAGACATCCTGCATATTGTCATTTGCAGACTCCCAGTTCCATCTGAAGAGAGTAGACTAAAAAGGAGGCATTTGTGGGGCTTAGAAATAATAGGTAAATTAGGCCAGGGATGTAGCTCAGTGGCACTGTGCCTGCCGGCTAGGAACAAGGTCTTGAGTTCAATCCCTGGTACCACCAAAAAAAAAAAGATAATAGGTAAATAGCTCAGCATAAAAACCCAAAACAAGTTAAGAGGGCTCTGCCTCCTTATAAGAGCAAAAACCAAATTTACGCCAACCATAGATAGTAGGATTAAAAAAAAGTTGCCCACTTCTGTCAGTTGCTATAGTCTACCAGTGAAATAATTTCATTAGCAGAAACCACAGTTTATGCTGTGGTGATTTAATTGAAAATTATACTTTAGAATGCTTAAAATTAAGTATACTGTTTTAGCTGGGTGGATTACTTACTTACTTTTTTGAGACAGAGTCTTGTTGTATAGCCCTTCTGCCTCAGCTTCCTGAGTGCTGGGAAGTCCACCACACTCTGCTCAATCTCAGAACTTTAAATAAACTCTATATGCTGAGAATTTTTACCCAGCACTGGTTTCCTCAATTCCATGCCACTCATTTGTCCAATTATAAATGCTTATCTTTTATGAAACTCAAACTTAACATCTCCAGACTTAACATCTCCAGACTGATCTCCCGATACCAGTTCCAATAAGCTATGTTTTTCTCTTGTAATAAATGGCAACGCCATTCAGCCAGTACTGAGGCTGTGAATATTGGAGTCGTGGTTGGCTCAGTTGCCAGCGTGGGGTTCTTCCTGCCAGGGACAAGTGCTGTGACAGCCCTTTGACCCAGCTTCCTGCTGGAGTCGTTCCACTGGGCCCCCAGCCTATTCTCTCAGAGGGCCTCTGTCATTTTTCCTTTTTTTTTTTTTCTTTTTTTCAGTACTGGGAATCGAACTTGGGCCCTTGTGCTTCCAAGAGAGGCGCAGAACCACTTAAGCTAAATCTCCACCCCTAGCATTCTTCCTGTTTGTCAGAGGCAATATTCAGTTCTCCAGTTAGGAGTAAAAAATTTTCATCTTTTTTTTTTTTGAGACAGGGTCTCGCTTTTGTGGCCCTGAGCTCAGCCTCCAACTCACATCACAGCAATCCTCCTGCCTCTGCTTCCCGAGTGCTGGGATTACAGGCGTGAGTCACCACACCCGGCAAAAAATTTTCATCTTTATTTTTTACTTTACTCTTAGCTTAGTTGGGAACCCGTGTCACAGCATTGATGTTTATTTTCAACCTCTGCAAATGGCTTAGAGAGCAAATTTTTGAGCAAACGTAAACTAGAAATCTAAAATTGTGTTTTCCCCTGTGGATTTAATGCTTTACTGAGAAGTTGAAGAATACAATCAAAGTATTTGTATAACACTTTTATGTCTTAAAAAGAACTGGCAGTTGTGTAGACGTGAATTAATCATTTCTCAATGAAACCAGCTTTGTTTCAGAATCAGCATTGGATTTAAGGAAAAGTTGTACTGATAGATGAAAATCATCAGAATATCAAGTCTCTATAGAAACAACTATAAATCAAGATTTTCTGGAAGAAGGAAGAAGTCATCTTGAACCGGCTCATGGAAGGGGCATTATTGGCTCAAATAATTGAATAGACTAAGACTAGATACCATGTAAAGCATGGCTGGGTCCACAGCCTAGGGGGCAAAGTGTAGCTTGTGGCTGTGTTTGTCAATAAAGCTTTATTGGATCACAGCCACAGCTCACTCCTTAGGGATGTTTAGGGCTAGCTTTGTACTGATGCCAGAATTGAGTGGCACAGTGTGGAACTGGAGCAGGTGTGACAGACCTATGGCCCACAGAGCTTAAAGTAATTCCAGTCTGGCCCATCACAGAAAAATAGTCCACTGAATTGATGAAAATATCAGCCTTTCACTAACTATAGTCTCTTTTGTTAATATAGAAATATTTTTCACATCAAGAGTGGTTACTTAACACAGATACATCTCTACCCCCCTTTTTATTTTCTTTTCTAGTTTGTTTTGGTTATTTTTTAGTTTTTTTGAGACGAGATCTGGCTTTATAGTTCAAGCTTGTCCTGAATCCAGCCTTGAACTCAGGAGTTCTCCTGCCTCTGCCTCCTGAGTGTTGGGATTACAGGTGTGAACCACCATGCCCGGCATTGTTCTGTACGGCTATCAAGGATCGAACTTAGCACCTTGCACTTGCAAGGCAGGCACTGGAACCACTGAGCTAAGTCCCTTGCACCTTTTTTATTTTATTTTGAGACAGGGTTTTTTTTTTTTGAGACAGGCTTTCGCTTTGTAGTTCAGGCTGGCCCTGAGCTCAGCCTCAAACTCAAATCACAGCAATCCTCCTGCCTCTGCCTCCCGAGTGCCGGGATTACAGGTGTGAGCTACCACACCCGGCACTGTGGTGTGTGGTACTGATTGCTGGTGGGGCCCTGCATTGTTGTATGTGGTTACCAGGGATCAAAACTGGGCCCTTGCACTTGGTGAGGCAGGCGCCAGTACCACTGAGCTTAATTCCCGGCCCCAAGACAAGGTCTCAATAAGGTTTGATCCCCAGTACTGCAGACAAAACAACACAGCCCTGGAAATTGTCCTTTCAAAGTTCTGGGGGCAGGGAGTCAGAAATCAAAGTGTCTGCAGACCTGTGCCCCCTGGAGGGCTCTACGGAAGGTCCCATGCCGGCTTCTGGTCTCTTCTGTTCCTTGACTCGAGGCTGGACCATCCCGGTCACTTTCGTCTCTTACATGGCTTTCTCTCCAGTGCGTATTTGTATGTCTTCTACTACTAAGGGTTCTAGTCATTGGGTGTGGGGTTCAGACGTGCTCATGGTAACTGGTTATTGTCCACAAAGACCCTCCCTAGTTCCCAGCAGTCATGCATTTTGGAGAATCACCAGTTAAATCATTACACAGTTCAATCTAATATTACTGGAAAACTGAAAAGCCAAAAATGAAAGACTGCTAACGTTATTTCAAGAATGCATCATCCCCAAAAATCTACTTATGGGTAATATATCATTTTAACAGATTTAAATGTGTTCCTTAAAAATGATACAATGAAATCCTAATCCACTGTACCTCATTTGGAAATAGGGCCATCATAGGAGCAGTTAAGATGAGGTTAAAAAAAAAAAGACGGAAAGATGGTATGTCATACTGAGGTCACTGGGCCCTTAATCCAGAATGGCCCATGTCCTTATAAAAAGACAGGATGGAGACAGGAGGAAGGACATTGTGTGAGACACCAAGGACAAGGTGGAGCTCTGTAAGGACAAAGACGTTGTTGGGCTTATGCTGCCACAAAACAAGGCAAGCCTGCGGCCATCTGCTGGTGGACTATAGCAAAAAATTCTTCCTTTGCAGATTCTGGGGGACCGTGGCTGTGTTGACAACTTGATTTTAGTCTTGTTTCCAGCCTGTTAGTAAAATTCTCTTGCAAGTTACTCAATATCTGGTACTTGGTTACAGCAGCTCTGGGAAACATATAGACCAAAGCTAAAAACAGTAACTATAGTGCATTTGTCCATTTTTAAGTACTATGATAAAATACGTGGTGCTCATGACTATATAAACAAAAGAAAATTATTTAGCTCACAGTTGAGGAAGTTCAAGCAAATGGTGCCCGCTCTGGTGAAGAACGCCCACCTCCCCACACACTGAGTATTATGCAGTGTTGTCATGGCAGGATATGGGGAGAGGGACCGGCGAGACACGAAGTCGGAGAGCAATTCAAGTCAGGCTCGCTAGCTTTCCACCAGGCTCCAGTCCTTGAAGGTCCCATCTAGAGCATCGCCATCTAGAGCAGTTTCCCGTTGTATGAACCA